>JAGVVM010006887.1:0-39112 GCA_019149425.1 Psidium friedrichsthalianum
GGCATTATTTCATCTTGCTATACAATCCATTTATTCTATTAGAGTTTGCTGACGCAGTATGGCATTATGTTATCTAAATCCAAGATGACCAAGCCCAACGAAATCGAGTTCCTAGGAATGAAGCTGAAAAATAGAGCTTACAACCCGGACCCCATATCACAGAGCAATTACAGCAATTCCCAGATCAAGACTTGTCCTACCATGATGTCTAAGTTTTCCTCGGATAGTCAACTATTTCAGAGATTTTGTCCCAAAGATCGCCAGGTCTTGTATCCACTTCAGAGGATGCTAAAGATAGATCCTCTAGCTTGGGGAAGAAAGCAAACTCAAGCAGTCTAGTAACTCAAGAAGGTACCACAAAAGTTACCTCTTCTGCAGATTCCTTCGAAGGAAAGAGGATCCTCCAAACATATGTCAATGACAAGTACTGGTCAGTCGTCCTCCTTAAAGAATAGAAGGAAAAAGACAAATTTTTGTGCCTACAAAAGTGGAAGATTCAGCAAAGCAAGATGCATACCATTCCACTTTCAGGAAATCCTTGCAATCAAATACAAGATCAAGCAGTTTGAGTTTCACCACTCATTGGAAACACACTTTCTTTTGGAAATAGATATGTCATTCCTTTCCCCATATGTTAAAATTCAACAAAAGCAGATCCCCATCCTTAATTGTTACGATGGGCAGAATGGTTCTCTAAGTACACCTTTAAGGCCAAACATATTCTAAGGAAGAGCAATGTACTTGCCGACTTTCTCTCCATACCCAAAGATCCCACACAACCAGTATGTTTGTCAAAAGAAACTACTCTACAGGAGTTTTCCCTCCAGTAGAAGAAGAGATAGACACATGTTTACCACTGAGGATATATGCCTTATTTGGCGAGCATACCAGTACTTCCTGAAGTTTCCAAATCTGATTCGAAGAGTGCATATGGAAAATCCACATTAAACACCCTCCTTGTCAACTATGGCGATCCATCAAGCAAAGGTATTGCACATCTCCCTTGTCCAAACATGTATCATCCGTACCAGTTCTCTCAGCCATTTCGATGGACCCCAAACGACCATTCCCAAAAGAAGCAAAATGGTATTTTTTGGATTCTCATGCATCTCCACACCATTGCCATGAGTTCCCCACCAAATAAGCTTACCAGTTGTTCAAAAAGAGCCCTCATAATGAATTTTCGACACCCAGACTATAAGACCTTTGTTGAAATGCTCTCATGATTTCGAACACCAGACAATAGGATTATGAATTTACAATTGCTAACAATATTCCAGACTCCCAGACCAGAAAGAAACACCATTATTCTCTTTGAAGACCATAGATATTCATTAGTCTAAGCGGAGATATTTCAAACCTCCCACACTCTATGGGAATGTCGACTTTCAAACCATTAGAGAACTTCACAAAGATTCATCATATTTGACATGCACCCATCCGCACTATCACTTTCAGTACATGGAAATCCAGAGAATCTTATGTCAAGAACAAGATTATCCCTCATGAATTCTGGCCCCATAACCAAACACTCCACTACCTTGGGAGTAAACCTGCCAGCACCTATCCCAGACACATGCCTATAGATACTCATGATCCATATGGAGGACCCCATCACAAGACCTTATGAACTATATTCAAATGTTGCTGTGAATCATCATACTGTCCAACCCTGTCCTTGTCACAAGACACCCCACTAGGACCCCCACAGCATAATCTATAGAGTACCGATAACTCACCCATGCCATCACATCTAGATAGATGGTGGCCACAATGGCCTCAGGAACAAGCACAGTCCAGTGGCAAACATAAGAAAAGTCCACAGGAAGAAGATAAAACCCCAGTACTCTCCTCAGACGATGACATTGTGAATACAGAAGAAGGATTCAGTGGGAATCCTCACTGGCCACTTTAAGAGTCATGTCTATGTAATTATTGTACTTTGATTTGCGTATGACCCCTCAATAAGTGATCCAAGCCATGTGCCCAATCACTCAATGTGTAGTACATTATCTTATCTTGTGTCCCACTTGTAAGTACCGATCGTGCTTGCTCAAGAAAGCTCAATAATTGAGATTCAGCTTAAGCTCTATATATAGAGTCAGAACATGCATTGAAAGACAGGATGTAAGATATGTGAGTAATGAAGAGAGCTTTTCGTATCTCTATGAGTCCTTAAAACTCTTTTGTTCTTTGCCCAATTAGTTTTTTTTTTGTGAGAATTAAATCATTTTCTCATTTTTATGTAGAATGAAATGAAATGGAAATGAAAAAAATCAGTAGCTGTGTATGCTTATTCGATTAGTCCCACTTGTATGGTTACTAATGACCTTATCTTGTCATTTAATGCTTGAAAATAACATTGATATTATCTTTTAGAAATTGACTTTTGATATTGATCTTCGTACTTTATTTGATTCATACATATCGAATTTATGATTTTATTATATTTTTAATGCAATTTTTCAAAAAACCTCTTAAATAGGTTAAGCGATAACTTTCTTAAGAAATTTCAAAATAACTTTCCTGAAAAGTTACTAATTACCTCTTTTAAAAATTCCTTAAAAATCATGTTTCAAAAGATTTATTTCACACTATAATTATTTTTATATGATAGAAATTCAGATGTCACATCTAAAGTTTGAAAATAACATATATTTTATTGTAAGGTTGATACTGATATTTATCTTTATTTTTTATTCAATTGACTTACCATTGACTTATGTATAAATTCAAGAAATATTTTATATTTTTTATGAAAATTTCTAATTTGGCCTTCGCTGCAATTTATTTTTAATAACATTTATTGTCACAATCACAATGATGACAAGGCCTAGGCCGCGGCCACCCGGCCTAGTCGCGGCCACACCGGCCTACCTTAGTTTTTAAATTTCAAGTAATTTTTTAATTACTTGATTTAATATTTTGATATATTTAATTAGAGTGTAAAATTTTTATAAGTTTATTTTATAGTTTTTACAATAGTGGGTTGTCTACACCAGAGTAAAATCGATATAAAGAGAAAAAAATTATTATATGTTCTTTTTAATATAGTGAACTACTTGTCTTTGCTCATTCATATTTGATGTAATAAAATTATGAACTTTTTAACTTTATAATCTCATTTTTCAATCAAAATAATTATTACCAAAATTTCATCAAAAATAATTAATCGATGTCTAAGTTAAAAAAAATAAAAGAAGTCATCCCATTGTCTATCCTAAAAAATAAACTAACTCAACAATAAATTATCAAAGATGATAAATATTTTGCTACATTTAGTTCTATTTGGTCAATCTATGGCAATAAAGAAATGAGTTTTATTATCTTTTAACAAAGATAAATTTTCTTTGCATGAAGAATGCTATTATTTGCCACCTTTTGCTGAAGATTCAATATCATTGGCGGCCAGAAGTAGGGTGCATGCGGCTTAATTTCATTTGCTATAAGAGGATAATTTAGGTTATGAAAGAGAAGGGATGTTTTCCATCAGCCAAGTAAGGAGGTGAATCATTGCATGCATTAATTTGACTAGAGCCAAAGTTCATGAGGCAAGTTATGACCTCATAACTACAAAGCTTTATTAGCAGAATCAAAAAATGAAAGCTTCATCTGCTAACCAAGGAATAAATCATTAAAAGGCATTCAATGTATTAAATGATGTAAAATGTGAAATCATTTGCTAGGTTAAGCTCTAGTCATCATAATAGGTGGCAGAATTTTAAGAAGGAAAAATGGGACAATCGTAGAGTTTCAAGAATAGATATTGGTAAATTTTCAAGATATCAAGTAAATCGATTTGAAAAAATTTTCTAAAAATGATAGCTTGTATCACCTAGAATAATTAGTCAATTGTAATATCTGTATTGTCAACAATAATTTATGTCTAAACATTTTCACAGATGACATGGAACTTATTTATAAGCAATACAATCATCGTTTTTTTTTAGAAAAGCACTTTTTCAAATTATTTATTTTTCATCAATCAGAGTATTAATGGCCACAAATATTTGATTTCCTACAGTTGGTTAGCTTCAGTTACGCATCATTCTAGTTTTCACACCTCCATCAAAATGAACCTTAATCTCATAAACGATAATTGAAATGTAACACATATATATCATATAGAAGCAGGGACGCTTATTAAATCAATGGTGCACTGAAAACCTAATCACAACCATCTTTCCAGTTCAAAACCTCTCTAGTTTCAGTCATTTTTTCTCTTCATCTCTTCCACCCTAGCATCTCTTGATCGTTTCCAATTTTCCCTAACCCTGCAATTATTGTGGGATCTATTCATTCAGAATTTATGGCTCATAATATGTTTTTACCTCAACTAATTATACAAATCCTGCTATGCACGAAGCTCTTGATTTTTCCCCCAAGAGATAAAGATTGATAAATTCTATTTTAACTCCATTGTTGTCATTTTCAAATTCACTAAAGCACTTGTTTGCTTAATTAGGAAAGAACATATTTGAAAGTTAATGTATTTTTTCTTGCTTAACATGTTTGCCTCTATGACGAGTTTTATTTGAAAACAAATGAGATTAGCTTTTTTTCTAGTAGTTTTGAATATTTTAGCCTAAATTAAACCCCTGCCTAAGAATAATAACAAATAAAAAGAGAGAAGAATAATACAATGAAACAAAGAGTGTGTTTTCTTTTTCTTCTTTTTTCTTTGTGTGGGTCCAATAAGGTGGTTTCAAAGGCTAACCAATCTGTTTCATTTATAAAATAAAATAAAAGTAGCAAAGATCAAAGAAGCAATAGACAGTACAATATTCCTTTGACCATCTTCTTCTTCCTCTCTCTTCGTTGCTTCATGGTGATCTTCCTAAAAAGTAAATTTTTTCTCTTCTCTGTTTTCTTTGTGATCCTCCCGGCCCTTTCTGGTTCCACTATGAGCACTCACACTGCTTGCGGTGAGTGCAGGAGATACACCGCAGAGGTCCTGGAGGAGCAGCTGAAGATGCAGAACTGAAAAATCTTGTTGCAGAGATTCAGACCTCAAAATTGAACTTCATCGCAACACATTCTGTGAATGCAAGAGAAGCAATGATAGCCACGTTTAATCTTGGCCTATAATAAAGGCAATTGCAAAGCAAAAGAAGTAGGTCCAAAAAGGTCAAGAGAGGGCCTTAAGCCCCCATACTCAAATTAAGCTTCGGAAAAGCCACGCTCAACAAGAGAGGCTGAGAGAAGAGGTGTGAGTTTCAACGAACCTCCAATACTAAAAGCTTAGCTTCAGAATAGAGGAAGTCACCATGGCGAAGTGATTTTCCAAGAGAAAAGTCAACACAACCCAGAAGACATAGAGAAAGTTGCTCTATATGAGTGATCATGTAATAACAGAAATAAGTTGACAGTGCGTGAGATTTGAGTTTTTAAGTTTGTGAGAAAAATATAATGTAGCTATGTATGTGAAAATTTTTTTATGTATCGTATTGGTATAACATAAACAGTGTGTGTCGGTTGTTTATTAGACTACTCTCGCGTCACCACCAAAAATATTTGCAATCTCAACAAGTAATATTAGAGTCGTGTCTCTAAAACACTATATGGGTATCAAAACAAGATTATGCACTCTATAAGTACTATCAAGCTCAGTTGGCCAGGACGTGCGGAGTAAGCGCCGGTTACCTGGATTCGTTAACTTAGAGCTAATGTTAGAGCCCAAGCAAATGGATCATACCTAGAGCACTGAGCCAGGAGGAGCTCGTTGATATCTGACGAATGACTATATAGGGTAACATAATAATAAAGCTCAAGAAAGGAAACTGACAAATGTAACACGATCCATGTTCAGACAAAAGGAGTAGGTGTTTTAGGAGCGAGCGTTCGAGATTCAAGAACCTCTCCATTGGAGCCAAGAAGCAGCTCCGATTTACAACGTTCGTATTGAACTTGGATTGCTTCTTGGATAAGTCTAACTTTTGGTTAAAAAGAAACAGCGAAAGCTCATTTTGAAGATATGTGCACATGTTGAACAGTCTTAATAAATGTCAGCTTCAGGGAAAGCCACACATAGTCAGAGAGCCAAGAGCAAGGTGTAAGCTTCAGGAAAGCCTCCAACAGAGAGATTTAGCATAAAGGTCACCAAAACAAAGATGAGTTTTAGAGAAAAAGAGGCGACGCAGCCCAAGTAAACATGGAGAAAGAGTTGCTCTCTCCGTGAGTAAGAGATGATCGAATAAGTTGAGATTGTGTCTCTATATGAGCTAGTGAGCTTTCAGTACTTAATAGTGTGAGAAAATATATTATAATAGTGAGCATAAGATTTATATGTTATATTGGTACAGGGATTGTGTTTTGAGTTGTCTATTATAATTTTTCGTGTCACCAACACATTGCTTCCACGACCCAGTAAGTTTTTTATTATGATTTAACCAAGAATTTATTGCTCTTACCCAAAAAAAAATCATCCTTAAGTACCAAATAAGACCTAAAAAAATCGTTGGAGGCAAATGCGACGGAGCCAACACAATAACTTTTTGCAACAAACAAATTTTGTTGGCATTTGTCAAGACCAGTCAAAATAGGTCTCAAATCCATTTATTAACTCAATTTATTGAAATGAGCCTTATATAAGCCGCCTGAAATTCGACGGGGTTAATCGTAATGGGTTCCAAAATGAAAAGCCAAAAAAATGAATTTAAATGGGTAAGTTGTAAATTCATTTAAAACCCTTAGTAAATAAGGATCATGACTTGCTAGGCAGCCCATCTTTGTTCTTCTTCTTCACTAGACGCATCTTAGACTCTCTTCTCTTTCTCTCCCTCTCCGATTCCACGCATTTGATTCTCGAGCTTTTCCCTCCTCTTTAATCCAACCGGCAGGTTTCACTATCTCCGGCTTCGTTCTCACCCAACTCCGGTGGCCCTCTGAGTGCTAACGCTACTACGAGAGCGTCTTGCCGGTATTTTTCGCTCTCGATTCGATGGCCACCCCTTTTGAATGATGTTGTAATTGGGCTGTTTTGTTTGGAGCAAAGTCTTTACGTGATGGGGCTTCTTCTTTTTTGTAATTTTCAGTCTAATTTGACTTTCTCTTTTTGGAAGTCTATTATTGATTGGTTTTTGTTTGGAGTTAGTTTTTGCCTTTTTGATGGCTCGTGCATCATACCTTGTAAGGAGATTCTTTTATTTTGTAAAGATGCGAAGGCGGGGCTGAAGTTGATTGCTAGTTGGGGTGGATTTTGAAACTTTTGTTGTTGTTGGAGTTGAAAATCTACCTAATAACTTGGCTTTTCTATCGGTTGAATGGTCACATATTGGAAACTTTTCAAGAGAAAGCCTTATGAAGAGAAGACTATTTGTCGACGATTTTGTCCAAGTGCCTGCCATAAAATTAGATGTTGGGGAAGTTCTTGCTCGTAATTCATTTTGCTTGTGATCACTGGTGGTTGAGACCTTCACTCCAGGCTTTTGAGTAGTCCACGTTATCATTACGCAAGTTATGCTCAAAGGTTGCGTTCGACAGTTCGAATTTCTGTCCGAATAGGAGAAAAAATTAATCTTATTTGGCCTTTAGCAACATCCTTCAAAATGGATAAACTCGGATAGATCTGGATTAAATGCTTGATAAGAAATCATGCTTAAGAGCGGGATAAACCCGAATTGGATAAAAAAAAATTGAAAATAACTTAACGACTTCGATTCCATCAACATCTCACGTGACCGCTCCGCCGGTGCCGTCTCTGTCACTCCTCCGCCCTTGATTCCCGCTCTAAGGCCAACCCCTCGAGCCCATCAAGATCGTCCCTTGCAACCTTTGCATCTTCACTGTCAATTCCCTCCTTATCCCTTATGGCTTTGACCTCATGGCCTCCACCGATATGTGCTCGCTTATCTCCAGGTCCATTTACTCATTACGTTGGTACTCATTAGGGTTATTCATCGTTTACAAAATTTAAAAAAAAAAAAAAACTTAGCAATATTGACAAGCGCTGAACAAACTGCTGAAATTAATGTCTCAAATTTGAATGCGATTGATCAACACCCTATTCAAAGTCGTAATTCGTTTCATGATTTATAGATGGCTTGTGCCATATTTTCACCCCCACCTTCACACCCCAGTCCACAACCCGACCCTCGAGTCCCTTCACTAACTTGACAAATGGGTCCATGAAACTGTTCATTCTTCAAAAACAAACAATTTAAGGAGAAAAATTACTAAAAATGGATCTGGCATCGAATATGAGTTGCTAATTCACATTACACATAAATGGGTCAAAACGGATTAAATAAATTCACTTATGTCGAACTATTTCCATTCAACTTGATTCCCCCGTATGATGAAACTACATTGGGGACTAATTTTGCACCTAAGATGACAAAAGATATATTGTGGCCTTATCCCACTATCTTTTTTTGTAGTGGGAACGAAATTTAGGTATAAATTTTGTTGGTTAATAAAAATTTAGATTAAAAATAGAAATCCAAGGTAACTCGATACAAAAAGGTTTAAGAATTCCCTCCTTACTCCAAGAGAATTCACTAAATATAAATTTCGCATCTCGGATGATTATAAAGATAAATGTAATCTATAAATAATTTTTTTTTATCTATACTTTACTTACGAATCATTGAATTTTTTTGCTTTATCATACAGACTCTACCCAAAAAAAGAAAAACCTCAACACTCTATCCATGTTTGTATGTACCGAATTTAGAGGACTTGATTACCGAAAAAAAATCAGAAGAGAATTCGCAAAAGCGTTTGAGATATAGAAAAATCTAAAACGGGAGTAAACTACAAAAAATTTCATGATTCTCGACTATAATCAAGTAGCAACTCAATATTCCAGGAGCAACATAAAACCCGACCCGTAAGAAAAAGAATCGAATTCGAGACCCGATGGGCCGGACTTGAACTAAACCAGCCCGATTGATAAAGCCCGTTTGCTCTCTCTCTCTCTCTCTCTCTCTCACACACACACACATCGGTTGAGATCCTCAAACGCTTTCAGCGTCAGCTGCTTCAGCTCGAGCAACAATCCTCCTCTCCCTCTCTCTCTCTCTCTCTCTCTCTCCGTCTTCGCTCGGCGCAGTGACTCGAAGCCTCCCTCCGACGACAATGCTCGCCCGCCTGGCCACGAAGCGCCTCCATGAGATCCGCCAGGTTTTTGCGTCAATCTCCTCAGTTCCCCCTCCGATTCCCTTCTCTCTTTTGTCTTCTCCCTCTTTTCTCGACGAATCCTCCGATTCCGCCACTGATCGATCTCGTCATCGTTGTTTCATCAGGTCTCTCGGTCGTTTTTCGACTGCTTTGAACTACGTGAGTTGATATCCGACATGTTTTTGAGTTTTTTTTTTCTCCCCCCCACTTTTGAGTCAATTCAGTGAGCGCTTGGACTATGGCTGATGAGTGGAATGTTTTGGCGCATGATGCAGCACATTGATTCGCCAGATAACAATCCGGACCTGCCATGGGAGTTCTCGGATGTGGAGGTCATAATTTGATGAGCGTTGAGTATCTCCTCAATTGTTGTTTTTGAAGAATGAACAGTTTCATGGACCCATTTTGTCAGTTAGTGAAGGGACTCGAGGTCGGCGTTGGTGGACTGGGGTGTGAAGGTGGGGGGGTGAAAATATGGCACAAGCCATCTATAAATCATGAAACGAATTACGACTTTGAATAGGGTGTTGATCAATCGCATTCAATTTGAGACATTAATTTCAGCAGTTTGTTCAGCGCTTGTCAATATTGCTAAGTTTTTTTTTTTTTTAAATTTTGTAAACGATGAATAACCCTAATGAGTACCACGTAATGAGTAAATGGACCTGGAGATAAGCGAGCACATATCGTGGAGGCCATGAGGTCAAAGCCATAAGGGATAAGGAGGGAATTGACAGTGAAGATGCAAAGGTTGCAAGGGACGATCTTGATGGGCTCGAGGGGTTGGCCTTAGAGCGGGAATCAAGGGCGGAGGAGTGACAGAGACGGCACCGCGGAGCGGTCACGTGAGATGTTGATGGAATCGAAGTCGTTAAGTTATTTTCTTTTTTTTTTATCCAATTCGGGTTATCCCGCTCTTAGCATGGATTTCTTATCAAGCATTTAATCCAGATCTATCCGAGTTTATCCATTTTGAAGGATGTTGCTAAAGCCAAATAAGATAATTTTTTCTCCTATTCGGACAGAAATTCGAACTGTCGAACGCAACCTTTGAGCATAACTTGCGTAATGATAACGTGGACTACTCAAAAGCCCTGGAGTGAAGGTCTCAACCACCAGTGATCACAAGCAAAATGAATTACGAGCAAGAACTTCCCCAACATCTAATTTTATGGCAGGCACTTGGACAAAATCGTCGACAAATAGTCTTCTCTTCATAAGGCTTTCTCTTGAAAAGTTTCCAATATGTGACCATTCAACCGATAGAAAAGCCAAGTTATTAGGTAGATTTTCAACTCCAACAACAACAAAAGTTTCAAAATCCACCCAACTAGCAATCAACTTCAGCCCCGCCTTCGCATCTTTACAAAATAAAAGAATCTCCTTACAAGTATGATGCACGAGCCATCAAAAAGGCAAACTAACTCCAACAAACCAATCAATAATAGACTTCCCAAAAAGAGAAAGTCAAATTAGACTGAAATTACAAAAAGAAGAAGAAGCCCCATCACGTAATAGACTTTGCTCCAAACAAAACAGCCCAATTACAACATCATTCAAAAGGATGGCCATCGAATCGAGAGCGAAAAATACCGCAAGACGCTCTTGTAGTAGCGTTAGCACTCAGAGGGCCACCGGAGTTGGGTGAGAACGAAGCCGGAGATAGTGAAACCTGCCGGTTGGGATTAAAGAGGAGGGAAAAGCTCGAGAATCAAATGCGTGGAATCGGAGAGGGAGAGAAGAGAAGAGAGTCTTAAGATGGTCTAGTGAAGAAGAAGAACAAAGATGGGCTGCCTAGCAAGTCATGATCCTTATTTACTAAGTTGGTTTTAAATGAATTTACAACTTACCCATTTAAATTCATTTTTCTTTGGCTTTTTCATTTTGGAACCCATTACGATTAACCCGTCGAATTTCGGGCGGCTTATATAAGGCTCATTTCAATAAATTGAGTTAATAAATGGATTTGAGACCTATTTTGACTGGTCTTGACAAATGCAACAAAATTTGTTTGTTGCAAAAAGTTTATTGTGTTGGCTCCGTCGCATTTGCCTCCAACGATTTTTTTAGGTCTTATTTGGTACTTAAGGATGATTTTTTTTTTTGGGTAAGAGCAATAAATTCTTGGTTAAATCATAATAAAAAACTTACTGGGGTCGTGGAAGCAATGTGTTGGTGACACGAAATTATAATAGACAACTCAAAACACAATCCCTGTACCAATATACACATATAAATCTTATGCTCACTATTATAATATATTTTCTCACACTATTTAAGTACTGAAAGCTCACTAGCTCATATAGAGACACAATCTCAACTTATTCGATTCATCTCTACTCACGGAGAGCACTCTTTCTCCATGTTTACTTGGGCTGCGTCGCCTCTTTTCTCTAAAACTCATCTTTGTTTTTGGTGACCTTTATGCTAAATCTCTCACTGTTGGAGGCTTTCCTGAAGCTTACACCTTTGCTCTTGGCCTCTCTGACTATATGTGGCTTTCCCTGAAGCTGACATTTATTAAGACTGTTCAACATGTGCACATATCTTCAGAATGAGCTTTCGCTGTTTTCTTTTTAACCAAAGTTAGACTTATCCAAGAAGCAATCCAAGTTCAATACGGACGTTGTAAATCGGAGCCTGCTTCTTGGCTCCCAATGGAGAGGTCTTGAATCTCGAACGCTCGCTCCTAAACACCTACTCCTTTTGTCTGAACATGGATCGTGTTACATTTGTCAGTTTCCTTTCTGAGCTCTTATATTGTTACCCCTATATAGTCCCTCGTCACGATATCAACGAGCTCCTCCTGGCTCAGTGCTCCTGGTATGATCATTTGCTTTGGCTCTAACATTAGCTCTAAGTTAACGATCCATGGTAATCTGGCTCTTGTACTCCGGTCCCTGGCCACCTGAGCTCTGATAGTAATTATAGAGTGCATAATCTTGTTTTGATACCCATTATAGTGTATTTAGAGACACGACTCTAATATTACTTGTTGAGATTGCAAAATATTTTGGTGGTGACGCGAGAGTAGTCTAATAAACAACTCGACACACACTTGTTATACCAAATACGATACATAAAAAAATTTCACATACATTATTACATTATATTTTCTCACACAACTTAAAAACTCAAATCTCACGCACTGTCACTTATTCTGTTTATTACTGATCACTCATATAGAGCAACTTTCTCTATGTCTTCTTGGGTTGTGTTGCTCTTCTCTTGAAATTCACCTTCGTCCATGGTGACTTCCTCTATTCTGAAGCTAAGCTTTTAGTATTGGAGGTTTTCCGTGAAACTCACACCTCTTCTCTCAGCCTCTCTTGTTGAGCGTGGCTTTTCCTGAAGCTTAATTTTGCTATGGGGGCTTAAGGCCCTCTCTGACCTTTTTGGCCTACTTCTTTTGCTTTGCCAATTGCCTTATTTATAGGCCAAGATTTAAACGGTGGCTTATCATTGCTTCTCTTGCATTCACAGAATGTGTTCGACGATGAAGTTCAATTTTGAGGTCTGAATCTTGCAACAAGATTTTTCAGTTTGGCATCTTCAGCTGCTCTCCAGTGCCCTCTTGCGGTGTATCCTCCTGCACTCACCGCACTGCAGTGTTGAGTGCTCATAGTGGAACCAGAAAGGGCCGGGAGGATCACAAAGAAAACAGAGAAGAGAAAAGTTACTTTTTTTTTTAGGAAGATCACATGAAAGCAACGAAGAGAGAGGGAAGAAGAAGATTGGTCAAAGGAATATTGTACTTGTCTATTGCTTCTTTGATCTTTGCTACTTTTATTTTATTTTATAAATGAAACAGATTTGGTAGCCTTTGAAACCCACTCTTATTTGACCCAAAAAAGAAAAAAGAAGAAAAAGAAACACACTCTCTTTTTTTCATTGTTATTATTCTTCTCTCTTTTTATTTGTTATTATTCTTAGGCAGGTGTTTAATTTAGGCTAAATATATTTCAAACTACTAGAAAAAAAGCTAATCTTCATTTGTTTTCAAATTAAACTCGTCATAGAGGCACATGTTAAGCAAGAAAAATACATTAACTTTCAATATGTTCTTTCCTAATTAAGCAAACAAGTGCTTTTAGTGAATTTTGAAAATGACAACCATGGAGTTTAAAATAGAATTTAGTCATATCTTTTATCTTCTTGGGGGAAAAATCAGAGCTTTGTTGGCATAGCAGTCTTTGTATAATTGTGAGAGTAACAACATATTATGAGCCATAAATTCTTGAATGAATAGATCCCACAATAATTGCAGTGTTGGAAAATTGGAAACGATCAAGAGATGCTAGGGTGGAAGAGATGAGAGAAAAAATGACTGAACTAGAGAGGTTTTGAACTGGAAGATGGTGTGATTAGGTTTTTCAGTGCACCATTTATTTAATAAGCGTCCTTGCTTCTATATGATATATATGTGTTTACATTTCAATTATCTTTTTTATGAGATTAAGGTTTCATTTTGATGGATTGGTGTTGTAAAACTAGAATGATGCGTAACCTGAAGCTAACCAACTGTAGGAACTCAATATTTGTGGCCATTAATACTCTGATTTGATGAAAATAAATAATTTGAAAAGTGCTTTTCTAAAAACGATGATTTGTATTGCTTATAAATAAGTTCCATTTCATCTGTGAAAATGTTTAGACATAAATTATTGTTGACAATACAGATATTTACAATTGACTAATTATTCTAGGTGATACAAGCTATCATTTTTTTAGAAAATTTTTTTCAAATCGATTTACTTGATATCTTGAAAATTTACCAATATCTATTCTTGAAACTCTACGATTGTCCCATTTTTCCTTCTTAAAATTCTGCCACCTATTATTGATGACTAGAGCTTAACCTAGCAAATGATTTCACATTTTACATCATTTAATACATTGAATGCCTTTAATGATTTATTCCTTTGTTAGCAGATGAAGCTTTCATTTTTTGACTTGCTAATAAAGCTTTGTAGTTATGAGGTCATAACTTGCCTCATGAACTTTGGCTCTAGTCAAATTAATGCATGCAATGATTCACCTCCTTACTTGGCTGATGGAAAACATCCCTTCCTTTCATTAACCTAAATATATCCTCTTATAGCAAATGAAATTAAGCCGCATGCACCCTACTTCTTGGCCGCCAATGATATTGAATCTTCAGCACAAAGGTGGCAAATAATAGCATTCTTCATGCAAAGAAAATTTATCTTGTTAAAAGATAATAAAACTCATTTCTTTATTGCCATAGATTGACCAAATAGAACTAAATGTAGCAAAATATTTATCATCTTTGATAATTTATTGTTGAGTTAGTTTATTTTTTAGGCTAGACAATGGGATGATTCTTCTTTTATTTTTTTTTAACTTAGACATCGATTAATTATTTTTGATGAAATTTGGTAATAATTATTTTGATTGAAAAATGAGATTATAAAGTTAAAAAGTTCATAATTTTATTACATCAAATATGAATGAGCAAAGACAAGTAGTTTCACTATATTAAAAAAGAACATATAATAATTTTTTTTCTCTTTATATCGATTTTTACTCTGGTGTAGACAACCCACTATTGTAAAAACTATAAAATAAACTTATAAAAATTTTACACTCTAATTAAATATCAAAATATTAAATCAAGTAATTAAAAATTACTTGAAATTTAAAAAACTAAGGTAGGCCGGTGTGGCCGCGACTTAGGCCGGGTGGCCGCGGCCTAGGCCTTGTCATCATTGTGATTGTGACAATAAATGTTATTAAAAATAAATTGCAGCGAAGGCAAATTAGAAATTTTCATTAAAAAATATAAAATATTTCTTGAATTTATACATAAGTCAATGGTAAGTCAATTGAATAAAAAATAAAGATAAATATCAGTATCAACCTTACAATAAATATATTGTTATTTTCAAACTTTAGATGTGACATTCTGAATTTTCTATTCATTAAAATAATTATAGTGTGAAATAAATCTTTTGAACATGATTTTTAAGGAATTTTTAAAAGAGGTTAATTAGTAACTTTTCAGGAAAGTTATTTTGAAATTTCTTAAGAAAGTTATCGCTTAACCTATTTAAGAGGTTTTTTGAAAAATTGCATTAAAAATATAATAATCATAAATTCGATATTTATGAATCAAATAAAGTACGAAGATCAATATCAAAAGTCAATTTTCTAAAAGATAATATCAATGTTATTTTCAAGCATTAAATGACAAGATAAGGTTCATTAGTAACCATACAAGTGGACTAATCGAATAAGCATACACAGCTACTGATTTTTTTCATTTCATTTCATTTCATTCTACATAAAAATGAGAAATGATTTTAATTCTCACAAAAAAAAAACTAATTTGGGCAAAGAACAAAAGTTTTAAGGACTCATAGAGATACGAAAAGCTCTCTTCATTACTCACAATATCTTACATCCTGTCTTTCAATGCATGTTCTGACTCTATATATAGAGCTTAAGGCTGAATCTCAATTATTGAGCTTTCTTGAGCAAGCACGATCGGTACTTACAAGTGGGACACAAGATAAGATAATGTACTACACATTGAGTGATTTGGGGCACATGGCTTGGATCACTTATTGAGGGGTCATACGCAAATCAAGTACAATAATTACATAGACATGACTCTTAAAGTGGCCAGTGAGGATTCCCACTGAATCCTTCTTCTGTATTCACAATGTCATCGTCTGAGGAGAGTACTGGGGTTTTATCTTCTTCCTGTGGACTTTTCTTATGTTTGCCACTGGACTGTGCTTGTTCCTGAGGCCATTGTGGCCACCATCTATCTAGATGTGATGGCATGGGTGAGTTATCGGTACTCTATAGATTATGCTGTGGGGGTCCTAGTGGGGTGTCTTGTGACAAGGACAGGGTTGGACAGTATGATGATTCAGCAACATTTGAATATAGTTCATAAGGGTCTTGTGATTGGGGTCCTCCATATGGATCATGAGTATCTATAGGCATGTTGTCTGGGATAGGTGCTGGCAGGTTTACTTCCCAAGGTAGTGGAGTGTTTTGGTTATGGGGCCAGAATTCATGAGGGATAATCTTGTTTTCTTGACATAAGATTCTCTGGATTTCCATGTACTGAAATGTGATAGTGCGGATGGGTGCATGTCAAATATGATGAATCTTTGTGAAGTTCTCTAATGGTTTGAAAGTCGACATTTCCCATAGAGTGTGGGAGGTTTGAAATATCTCCGCTTAGACTAATGAATATCTATGGTCTTCCAAAGAGAATAATGGTGTTTCTTTCTGGTCTGGGAGTCTGAATATTGTTAGCAATTGTAAATTCATAATCCTATTGTCTGGTTGTTCGAAATCATGAGAGCATTTCAACAAAGGTCTTATAGTCTGGGTGTCGAAATTCATTTATGAGGGCTCTTTTGAACAACTGGTAAGCTTATTTGGTGGGGAACTCTATGGCAATGGTGTGGAGATGCATGAGAATCCAAAAATACCATTTTGCTTCTTTTGGGAATGGTTCGTTTGGGGTCCATCGAAATGGCTGAGAGAACTGGTACGGATGATACATGTTTGGACAAGGGAGATGTTGCAATACCTTTGCTTGATGGATTCGCCATAGTTGACAAGGAGGGTGTTTAATGTGGATTTTCCATATGCACCTCTTCGAATCAGATTTGGAACTTCAGGGAAGTACTGGTATGCTCGCCAAATAAGGCATATATCCTCAGTGGTAAACATGTGTCTATCTCTTCTTTCTACTGGAGGGAAAACTCCTGTAGAGTAGTTTCTTTTGACAAACATACTGGTTGTGTGGGATTCTTTGGGTATGGAGAGAAAGTCGGCAAGTACATTGCTCTTCCTTAGAATATGTTTGGCCTTAAAGGTGTACTTAGAGAACCATTCTGCCCATCGTAACAATTAAGGATGGGGATCTGCTTTTGTTTGAATTTTAACATATGGGGAAAGAATGACATATCTATTTCCAAAAGAAAGTGTGTTCCAATGAGGTGAAACTCAAACTGCTTGATCTTGTATTTGATTGCAAGGATTTCCTTGAAAGTGGAATGGTATTGCATCTTGCTTTGCTGAATCTTCCACTTTTGTAGGCACAAATTTGTCTTTTTCCTTCTATTTCTTAAGGAGGACGACTGACCAGTACTTGTCATTGACATATGTTTGGAGGATCCTCTTTCCTTCTGAAGGAATCTGCAGAAGAGGTAACTTTTGTGGTACCTTCTTGAGATACTAGACTGCTTGAGTTTGCTTTCTTCCCCAAGCTAGAGGATCTATCTTTAGCATCCTCTGAAGTGGATACAAGACCTTGGCGATCTTTGGGACAAAATCTCTGAAATAGTTGACTATCCCGAGGAAAACTTAGACATCATGGTAGGACAAGTCTTGATCTGGGAATTGCTGTAATTGCTCTGTGATATGGGGTCTCGGGTTGTAAGCTCTATTTTTCAGCTTCATTCCTAGGAACTCGATTTCCGTCTGGGCTATGGTCATCTTGGATTTAGATAACATAATGCCATACTGCTGTACTATGTCAGCAAACTGGGCTAATAGAATAAAATGAGATGTTTCATCCGGACTGTATAGCAAGATGTCATCAATGAATATTTATGCATTAGCCAAAATAGGCTGAAAGATTTTGCACATAGTCTTTTAAAATTTGGATGGGGCTATTTTTAACCCGAATGGCATGACTTTTCACTGATAGTGGTGGTTTGAAATGTGGAAAGCAGTTTTGTGTCTGTCTTTTGAGTCAATACCCAATTGCCAAAAACTTGCTTTGAGGTCAACTTGGAGTAGTACTTTGCATTGGTAAGACTGGTGAACAAAGAGCTTTTGTGAGGAAGTGGGAATTTGTCGTCAAGGAGGAATGGATTAAGTAGTTGGTAATTGACGACTAGCCGTAGTTTTTTGCGATTTTGTTCCGTTTTCTTGTTCACGTAGAATGCCATACAAGTGCATTCAGAATTACTTGGTTTAATCAAGTCTTGGGCTAATAAATCATTGTATTCTGCAAGGGCTAACTTCAAATGTTCAGGGTTCATTCCTGAGTGAGTGGCTTTTGTGGGGTTAACTTGTTGTTCATTCGAAAAGGTAACTTGACAAAGAAGTCAATGTTTTTCCACAAGGGCATAGGATTTTGGAAAGTGGAATGAGAGTCTGAACATGAGTTCAAGATCTGTTGAAGGATAGGATCAAGTAATCCTGGAGAGATGGTAAATAACATTTTGAAGTGAACAAATTTCAAAAAGTGATCCCTGAACTGGAGACCTGAGGGTTGGATTTTGATTTGTAATTAAGAAAGGATATTCCAACCAAGGATGAGGTCTCTGTTTGTTTTGTTACACCTATAAATGGTGACTGCTGTAGAACAGCCTGGCATAAGCTGGAGAACTATGTCTCTGCTTTTGAGGTGAGACTTGAAGATGTCTCCTGATACTGCTGTGAAGTAAATAGTATGAGGTTCCCAATAGTCTTTAGGCAAGACTTTGGTGTCAAGTAATGAAGTCGAAGCTCCTGTAACAACAAGAACATTGGTTTGTTTGATGAGTAATAGTATTCTTTGTTCTAATGCTGAAGCAAAGAACCTTCACAACCATGGAAAGTTTCTCTCATTTTATTGAATCATCCCTATCCATCTCCCTATCCTCTTCTTTTAAGAAAACTACATCTTCTAAGATCGACTACCTCTATGAAGTCTCATATCAGGAGGATAGTAAGATCTCAGAAATCCATTTTTCTCTCATCAATCCTTATTTTGCTTTTTCTAAGCCACCCTCCTTTTCCATCAAAAACATCAGACAACTCATCTGTTCTCCCCAGAAAGCTGTGAAAGAGTATGTATAGTCCTCAAAATTCGATCAACACCCCATTATGGCCTCAGAATGTGAACAACTGATCACACTCAGTATTCCACAAGAGTTCCCACAAGAATGGATCAAGCAAGGTTATACTCATATGCACTATTAGGCTTGCTTTAACATTCCATAGACTGAAAGGCTTGCCAGTAGTTACCGTGTAGCCTTGTTAGATACCCGTTTCATGGAATACTAGCATACATTTATCAGCACAATCCATACAACTTTGAATGCAGGAATGGTGTTTGTAACACTTTTTCCTAATTTCAACATGGCTCTAGTAGATCCCAGCTTACTGACAACATTAAAAGTCTAACTCCAAATCACTGAAGCTCACAAATCGCAGATTGTGTTGCTGCTACCCTTCATTACTAAATGATCTATCGAGTACAAAACCATGTACTCGACCTGAACTTGCCAATTTCAGAAGAAGCTTTGCTTATCTCAATAGATCATGACCAAACTTCTTGCGTCCATATTCCTAGACAGATACCCAGAGAACACTGATCAAATTGCTTCCAGATAGTTGGGTAACCAATTATGAGAAATACCATATGAACTACAAACCTATTCAGTCTTCTGAGCCAAAATTCTCCAAAATCAAAAGATGGCTCGGTAACCATAAAATTCCCAAGAAGAAGGCAGATTTTGCTTTTCCTTCTTTGCAGACTATCTTGTGTTTCACTCTATGTGAGATAGATCCAATCAGTTTTAAAGACCCTGACAAGAAAGAACTGATCAAAACCTTCAAGTATGAAGGAATGCCCATTTAGCCTTTTAAGGATAAGGATGGACACTATTATTGGGATCTTAATTGTTCATGCTCATCTTGTCTTCACATAGATATTAAGGATCTCTTCCCAAAGAAGAAGAGGAGAAAAGATCTTGTGTACTAGCAATATCTTTGATGGTAATAGCACGATCGGACCTCCTGGAGAGGATGGAGGAAAATTTCAGTATTTTGTTCACTATGGCAAACCTGCCATAAGACGCCGAAAGGAACTCCAGTTTCACACCACTACCTTCACCTTCCTCTAGTAAGCCAAGTAAGCCAGCAACGTCCCCCTTTTACAGACCTATCCAAAAATGGATCCAAAAAAACCCTGGCCACTTGACATTCAGCTACCACAACCCTAGTCCCAAAGCAAACCCATCCATATGGTAACCACCTTCACTGCTCAAGATTTCCCTTTGTTGAGACCAGCAACACCTGTCCAGGAAGCCCATTTTCTCCTAGTGGAAAAGTTTACAGATCTGGCTCAGCAATATCACCACTTGCCCAAGATTCCTACTCCCAATGATGTAGATACATCAAGGCAAAGAAGAATGCCTTCATCACCAGAGCTACTACTCAAGTGGCAAACTGAAAATGCATTGGCACATAATTTTGTTCTTTAAAAAATTGATAAGAACACTACACACATCAAGTGGATGCTTGAAGATTTCCAACATAGACTCCTTATGTTGGAATCCAACATGGTGCCCTGCCAGCATTATCTAGAAGATTAAATGCTAGAAATAAATAAGCTTAAAAGGCAAATCAACATGTTAGAAAAGCAGTTGTCTAGCAGAGATCCAACTTTAGTAGAAGAATTTCTGTTTGGCAGAACCCATGCAACTTCCCATCTTGGCACAGGATCACCTAAAGCACATATCTCGTTGGTCACCCCAGTCAATAATCCTTTTCCTCCAATGACGGAAAGGATTGCTCATCTCAAACAATGGAAAGAGGAAGATCTGAAAAGAAAAGCCAGAGCGAAGGCTATGGTATATGAAGAACCTGAGCAATCCAAGGAGGAAAAACCTCCTCCTCTACCCCCGCCTTCGGCGCCTCTTTCGGTTTATATGATTTCCAATCCATTGGAATCATTTCTCAGAAAACAAACCCTACCAGAACCAAGTCTTGTCACACCCATCATTCGTTCCAAGAAAAGCCCCGTCATTGAATCTTTTGACTCTTCTTCTAAATCAGAAGATGAATCATCTGCACCACCTATTCTCATGATGGATAACCCTACTCCACCTGGAGAAACAAGTATGTTCTTTACTCTTGATGACCTTTTATACCACAAATGGCCTCAACGTCTTCAAGAATTCCATGCTTGGCTATCTACCAAGCAGATGAAAGACAATGACCCCTATTAAACTCTTTTAGAGTTTACATCTAGGTTCACTGGAATCTTGAAACTATGGTGGTCATTAATTAAAGAGCAGGACCAGATCCAAGTACTCTCGAGTGGCCTCGAGCGACCTCGAGCACATGATTTACAATCTTCATTTATTTTTCATTGGTCATCTAGATAATGAGAAACGACTACAAAGGAGAGAGTTCTTTGAGAGAAAATGCTGTTCTCATGAAAAGAAAGACCTAGACATACACTTCAAAGCCATGCTTCGACTTTTCTTCTCCATTGAAGCAGACAATAACTTGAAACCAGTATTCCTTTCCTCTATTCCCAAAGACCTTCAGGATGGAGTCAAAAAGATACTTGAATCTTAGAAATGATCTCTTATGGATGCCAAACTTGGAGAAATCTAGCAATCCATTCACCTTGCTATTAAAGACCTATGCCACAAGTGAGAATTATTCTGATCGTACCTTCAGGAAAATAGACAACTAGGTCATGCCTGTGACAAACCAGGTCGGAAGATTAAGTGCCCAAAGAATTGCACAGACCCGTCTTGCTGTACAACAAAGCGAAGGCATGTCAAAAGATTTTCCTTTAGTGACCAGAAGCGTCATCACAAAAAAGGGAAATGGAAGTTCCATAAGAAGAAGAAGCATCACTCAAAAGATCGCTTCAAGTCCAAATCTGATCGTTGCTACATCTATAACCAGAAAGGTCATTATGCGAAGAAATTTCCTAAGGGGAAATGCTCCACTCAACATATGTTCCAACAATTGGAGCAAATTACCGGCCTTTCCTTCATAGACGAGGATCTTGAATCCTCCTATGAAGATGAACCCTCAGAAGAAACCCTTTTTGCGGTTAGGGAAGTTTTGGAGGATTCAGACTTTGAGTCTGATGAAGAAGAACATGAAAAGCTCTCTTCATTACTCACAATATCTTCCATCTTGCCTTTCAATGCATGTTCTGAGTATATTTAATTTTTTTTTGCATTACATCATGCATTTTAGGCCAACGACAAAGGATTTGAGTTTAATTTAATAGGCAACTAGATGAGGCTTGGCTAAAAAAGTTTTCAACTGGGGCATGTATGAGAATGCCCAAAAATTGAAAGGCTTGAGCCCATTTTTGAATGCTATTCAACTAATTTTGACTAATATAATTTTAGAGCCTTTAATTAATTAAAGCCCGCAAAAGCAAGGAATTTTGGCTGGTCCAAGAATGCGCCTCTAGGGCCGAAAATATTAAGATATTTTAATAGATTAGGACTCTTGAAAAATCAAAATTTTTAATCTAGCGATCCTAATATACCTACAACCTAAATCTAATCCTAACGTCTATAATAAATCCTATTAGGATTAGGTTTAACTTGTGCCAATATAAACTAACTTAAGCTTGAGGTTCAATAAATTTTCTGCTAAAAAAATGAGAAACACACATGATTTTTTAGGAAAAAGGAAATGAGTTCTTGGTTGAAGTGGAGTTCTCCGCTGAAGTACTTAACATAGGCCGATTTTGCTATTTTTGGTGTTGCTTCTACTGTCGGCTGGCTCTGTTCTGGTTCATATTTGGTGCCAAATTTCTGCTATTTTTCGACCCAATTCAATCACTGTTAGGACACGGTTTGGCTACTGTCTAGTACCTGCCCTTGCTGCTGGTTGGTGTCGTTTTACTCCTGTTCGGAACGCCATCAGTTAATATTTTGCTTACCGAATCACTTGCTGCTCGGGGATTAAAACTATGCTGTTCGATGTCTAAAATGGTAGCTATTGGCTTGTTTTTTTTTACTGTTAAGTGTAGGTTTTTGGTTCATCGTTCGGGTTTGATTACTACAATTTTTTGGTGTGAATTCCTTGTCGTTTTATGCCTACTGAAGTTAGAAATTAGCTGCTGCGAATTGATTATGCCGAATTCTCCTAGGTGTGCACACGAATCCCTCACCATCCGATTAGATTAAAAGTGCTTGGTGATCAAGTTTGCTTCGAAAGTTCTAATCAGGTAACTTTCTAGTTTTTTAATATTCTGAAGATTATTTACTTAAATTGATTGTTAAATGGATGAAGTGATCTTTTGATTGCCTAGTTAAATAAATTTCGAAATCTGGAGCTATCTTGAGAATATTACACATTTTTTTTCTGGTTTTTCGAATAATGATGGATGATGATTGCCTAATCTAAATCTTTGAAATTTGAAATAAATGTTTTTACAAATATTGCGCATATTTCGAATCACTTTGAGTATTTCTGTAATTTGGATTGCTGAAATTTGGAGTAAGATAGCATATCACAAACATATTTTTGAATTTAAGGCATAATTTTGGATATTTGATTTGTCTTGTAGCTTAAATTTGATATAATACGAATCCTTGACTATATCCTAAAAGATTGCCATATTTTTTTTTTGGAGTTTTCAGATTGTCTTGAAATTCAAATTTGAAATCATTTTGGAAATCTTGAGCATATCGGTTAAGATTTTTGTCTGAATTGAGAATTCTGAACATATCTTTAAAATTTCAGAAATTATCTAAAAATTCTTTCAAATCTCAAGAGATAACTTTCTTGAATTAAAAAGATGTAGATCATTTGCGGATAGGGTCTTTTCCCCTTTAAAATTCAGCAACACCTCCTAGGTAGCCAAATTTCCATGCATTTTTATACTATAGTTCTAATTCAAATATTTTTTACAATATTCATTGAGTATAATACATGCTCTTATGTGCATTTATCTCTTGAAAATATGTGCATTATGAATTACCATTTGACTTCACCTTCGAAGTACGATATCATCCGCACCGGTGAAATTATCCATCTCATTCCATAACTTTGGGACCGGTCCTATCAATTTCATAATATATAAATTCACTATCTGACCCCACCCCCAGGGTACAATATGAATAAATTCTCTTCTGACCATAAACTTTGGGTATGAAGCGAATTCTTCGAAAAAATTCAAATTATAAGGTTTATTATGCTCAATGTTTATTATATTTTTATTTGATTCCTTTTTCCATAAAAAAATCATAAAATCACCATGTCTTGACTGTAAATGATTTTTTTTTCAGAATTACATGTTAGTTGACTCTTATTATAAATTGGATTTTGATTAATCAATTTGTGTTAATTGTTGAACTAAAAAACATAAAATCGAAAATTCATTAAAAGGTTGTGACATTTCATTTACATACCATATAGTTTAATTGTCATACATTTCATATCATTAGCATAGTCCATTTCGCAAATTCATGTAATGTAGTATTCATTTTTGTATGTCATTATATTATGTCATTTAGGTTAGGATTCACGTTTTTTTTTTATAGGCATCAAAAGCCATTTTTCTCAATATCATCATTACTCATGTCATACAGTTGCATTGACACAACATGCATTTAATCAAGAAAATCCCAAAAATAAATTGCACCTTGATTTTCAAATTGAATCAATTGAATTAGTAAATCAAGAGAATTTTCACAAGAATGGTACTGAAAGGGAGTTACTTGAAAAATTAACATAATCAAGTCCCCAAACCTAAATATCTAGTTTACAGAAAATAAAGTATTATCTCAATACTTTATTTAGGTATCTAATCTACCTATAAAAAAAGATTAGTGGCGGCTCCTAAATTAAAATATTTTGCATATTAATCATCTGAACCTAAGCTGCAAATTAGTAGGGTTCAAGAGAGTCTGAATTAAGTTAGTTGAATAATTAACCTAATAATCCATTAACCTGAGAACTTATTATTTTGAGATCGTGACAATAGCTACTTTAGAATCTGGATTAATAGCTTAAATATTTAGACTAATTAAACAATGATAAGTAGCTAATCTAGAAACCTAAGAAGGATAGACTTTTAGGTGGACCAATGAGATTAAGATATCAAGATAAGGTCATTAATGAAATAACTCACAAGAGAAAGTATAGAACTATAAATGAATTCAGACAAGTAGAAGAACTTAACAAACAAGGTTTTTTAATAAAGAAACATGGAGAAGAAATTGAAAAATTATAAATAAATAAATACACGCTAACTATAAATGGGTTCACATTAATAAGATTAATATAGTCAAGGTATTCTTAAATGTATTCATATTATAGAAAAACTTAATAAGATAAGATACCGTTAATAATTCAACTTAAGATGTTCTCTTAAAAATTGTAAGAAATGCAAAACACGTAAGATAATGTAACGAACGATAAAAGCAACAAATCGAGGGTAGGAAAAGTGTTGAGCTAGTGACAGCACAACGACGTCCGACCAACTTATGCCTGACTAGTGTAAGGCTGGATTGGGACACCTCGATGGACCGTTGGCATGAGGCAACCACCGGCCACGATGCCACGAGGACAACGTGAGCTAGGAGACATCCCATCCATGGCGCTGCCGGCCACTGTCCCTCATTGGCAGATGCTCAATGTCGAATTCGTCCTTGAGCTTCAATGATTAAGATTAGTAATTAGTTAATAAATAGGGTAATTAAGTTAATTAACCCTATGTGACACTTTGACCAATGAGGAAATGTCAAAAACCTAACCTAGGACTAAGAGTCATTTAGATCAATTAAGAAATGTTACATGACTACTCTAGGATGGGAATGACATCATAAGAGTATAGGTTGATAGATGGCTTCATAATATGGTGGAAAATGTGTCCAGTATTTGTTTGACTTAAAATAAGACTCTAGACTTCAAAAGGAAGCTTTGAACGTGGGATTCAAGAAGGAAATTCTATCATAAAGGAAAGAGAGTCAAGAGACATCATAATAGAAGGAGTGATTTCAAAGAACTCATCTAAAGTTATAGACTTCTTGGAGGATATGTTGGGTCTTGTCTCTATAAAAAGAGGAGTGGACCCCCCTTTTGAGGCCAATGTAGAGCCTTTTCCCCCACTCCCATTAGAGCAACTGACTACCCCTGCCTCTCCTTCCCTTATTGCGCTGCCCTTATGCCAACATCCATCATCATGTGTGCTGCCGTCCATCACCACGCCGTCCATCGCTACATTGTTTACTGCTATGCTGTCATGCCCGTCACCGTGCTATTGGCGTTTCACCGTCCTTTGTTATCTTAATTTGGGTTCATTCATCGAAATAGTACGATAAAATGATACATGAGATTTCTATATCTAATGCAGTAATATCTATTTATTACTTGATTTAATGTCGTATTAATGTATGATTGTGTATGTTCATGTACATGACGACACTAACGATAAGTTATTTTGGTTAAAATTACAAGGGGAAAATTGAAGACGCTGAGTGGGGATCAATTGAAGGGAAACGGGAGTTGCTGAGGCAAGACAGACTAGGATTCGATCCGACCCAGACCTGATCGGATATGGATCTGGCCAAACTCGAACCAATAAAACCAGAATAGCTGTGCTGGACATGAATCAGGCTAGTATGGTCTAGAACCAGACCAGACTAGAATTGGTTCAGCTTAGCATAGCACAAACCGGTTCTATTTTAGATTGTTTAGACATTCCGAACAGCCAGTTCGGTCTTGAGGCCCGTTGGTTTGATTTGTTAGGTCAGAAGCAGCTCGATTAATCACTCCCCTTGTTTTCGTCCTATCTTTTTTAAAGCTTTACATGTTGGTTAATAATGAAAGATAATAACTGAAGCATGCATGTGCAAGTATGTGATTGTCATTCAAAGACGATGATTGCCACTGTTAGTGAGAAAAGCAATGGTGTAGGAGCTTGGGGATAAAGACATATTAAAGTGGCAATTGCTTGCAATAACGGGAATGAGTGTTGTTATTCGCTAAATGTTTTACTTGAGGTGATGCCATAGACGTCGTTTACCTAATGATGATATGAACTGAAAATACCGCTATACATATGCAGTGACGACGTTGTCTGATACCGAAAGTCCCGATGAGAGGCTCGGGAAAAGGAAGCCCAATAAGTGAAAAAGAAATTGTATCGATAGCATTTATATGTTTATTTGAAATTGAAAATGAAAGGAAATGCATCGGTTGCCTTTATATGTTTATATGAAACTAATTTGATTGATGATTGACAATGTATGACATCCTTTACCTATGGATCACAAGATATCTTTGTTTAAAATGCATGAATACCATTGAATTGAATTGAGTATTAGACTGATACTCCTATCTTAGGCCTAGAAAATTCATTTACTAGGCTGTTTGCTCATCCCTTTATTTTTTAGGTTGCGAAAATGGAATTCTCATGGGAGCTGCTATTCGGATTCCACACCCATATAGCCTGCCTAAAGTAAATCGTGATTAACGTGGAATATGGCAAGGTATATGTTCACATCACCTCATCGTTTGGATAGATGTGGGGTTGGTTGATTAGATCATCGTCCAGTTTGCCTTTTGGCATGAACAAATGGAGGTGGGTATGATGCAAGCCCCAATGGGCAATTTCAAAGGTCCATCGGGATTATAAGGCAGAGTAGCTCCTTAGGATGCTTTAAAGAGTAGGGTAGACCCGTTCCACATTAGCGGTTTGATTTGATGAGGTAGCGATTATGGTTGGTGATTGGATAACCTCCAATCATTTTTGTTTGTGAGATATTTAGGGGGTAATGTATAGTAAGTTTGTGAGAGAAATCTAGTGTGTACTTTAGATGTAGCAAGGAGTAGGGAAGTTGATGTATCGTTATAGTCGAATGGATATCCTATCCTTATATAATAGGTTGCATGTTTATAATTATCTTGAAAGTTGCTATGTCTACTAATTAAGTAGGACTAGTAGTCCTTCGAATTTAATAATAAAGATTGGTAGAAAATAAGGGCATGATATGGGTAAGAATAATTAACCTAATCATTAAGTAATCTATGAGAATAATCTTTGAGAATTTTAGAAATTTATAGAAGGAAAGGACTCTCGAAGTAATAAGTAGAGCACAGTAAAATAAATATAGAATAATCAGAAATAAGGCAAGAGTCTTGGGGTTGTCACATTATAGATAATGATATATGTCATTTTCAAGTTCTAAGTGATAAAATAAGGTTCTACTAATAAAGTATTATATCTTGAATTGACTAAAAAGTCTTCTTCAATGCTATAAAAGAAAATATAAAAGACAAATTGCAAGAAATTTGCAGGACAGACAAGACGACAAATTGATTGGCGAAGATTCGGTGGGGAAGAAACAATGAGAAGAGACACAGTTGAGAGCGAGGCACGCCCATCCAGTGATCGGCATTAATGGCACTTGGTAGGCCTGTGCCTGGCTAGCACATGGCCTGACCGAGGTGCACCTGCTAGCCTGCATGGCGTGGGTAGAGCGACTGGGATGTGCTACTACCCAGAGGCGAAATCACTAGTTGGTGTCAGCCAAAGCTAGCATCAACAGTTCCATCCTCCACTCTATTCTGCCCCACAATTTACAAGCAGTAATTTGTTGATACTTGTTTTCAAAAATTTTAGAAGATGATTAGGGTTAAGCTAATGAAAACTTGATTATATTAAATAAATTTAAGTTCTAGAAGATGGATAGGTGGACCAATGAAGCAATGCTAAGTAGCTATGCTCTAGAAGATAGATAGGTGGATCAATAAAAATATTGTAAATGGTTAGTCTAGTTTTAGAGGACACAGAAGCAATCATAGATTGCAAGATGGCACAATAATAATAAGATATGTGAATGGTATTAATTAATACATCGACCAAGACTTTGGAGCTCTTACGACTATAAATAGAAAGTGGTCTTACATTTGGACCACAATAACCCAATCCCTCACTCTTTCTTTCTTCTCCCTCTCACTGACCCTCTCTTCTCTCATGCCAACGTGCCACCACTGCCTTGCCATCACACCGCTGCTTGTCGTTGCTACACCACCACTTGTCATCACCTTCTTCATCTCATCTTGCTTTCTTCATTCAATCACTTTCATGTCATAGAATAAGATAACATAAATTGAGTATAGGTAAATAGAATTACGAGTTCTAAATTGATGCCGTTTGTTTATTACTTGATGAAGTGTTGTATTGAACGAGTGATTATGTATGCGAAAATGCATGCATCTGCATCAAGTTACATTGATTATACTTCAATGGGAGAGTCAAGGATGTTGAGCAAGGGTCGACTGAGGCCGAAACCAAGGCAAATAAGAGAAAAATCAGGCCGAAACCGGCTTGACTAGAAATTGGTTAGATTGGAATCGACTTATCTAGATCAACCAAAATCGAGTCTGGCCCTTCGGGCTTGATCTGGGCCTTTCAACCTAGGCCAACCGGTGTCGGCTGGGTTAGTTCTGGTCCTATGGGATTGACTTCGTCGAGCTAGAGATGGCTCAAGCGGTCCCTCACCTATCTCACTTTCGTCAATCCAATCTTGCATATTTTTATGTTAAGAAAAGATGATAAATGGAAATGTGTATGCAAAAGAGTGTATATGCATGCAAAAAAGAGAAATGAATGGCTTTTATATTGGGAATTACTTGCCGTCGATGGGGGGTTAGAGTTGGCTTTGTTACGAGAAATGATTACGAGTCATCATCTCCCATGAAAGTAATAATGCGAATGAGATATTGTCTTTTTCCAAATGACATTGAGTCTATAAGAAAGCATTCTTAGGTAATGACTTAGAGATTACGAGATTATGAGAATGAGCTGAAGAGCACAAGGCCTTGACGAGCAACCAAGCTCTATGATGGAATCGTTACATATGCATCCTTGAATTGCATAATACATGACATTTTCACAATGGATCACAAGATAGCTTTGCCTAAATTATTTTGATACCACCACATTTAGTACTGGCCCACCATTCCTGCCTTAGGCATACTAATTTCATTTACTGGCCTGTTAGCTCATCCCTTTATTTTTCAGGAAATTGAGATGGATCCACCGCATGGCCCGCTATTGGGTATACCAACACACATGGAGCTCTCCCAATAGGAAGTGGTAGATATAGAGTCGAATGTGTTATATGTCAAAGTCAAGATTACGGTATGGATAAAAATTGGTTTAGCGATGTAACTTCCCTTACTTTTGTCTCCTGGTTCCAACAAGTTGATGGTATACTCTTTAGCCTCGTACGTAACTTTGATGGGCTGCTAGGTTTCAAAAGGGGACGACACCGTAGGTTAATGCTCAAGTCATGACGAGGAAGGAATCTTAGTAATCTAGTAATAGTAAGGGAAGTAGTGTGGTAATTATCAGGTAAACTTCCCAAATTTTGGAATATACATAGAAATCGGGAGGTTATGATGTATTATAAAGTGTTTGAGATGCGTATGTATGTCGCGACCCTCCCGAAGGGGGATGAGGGCTAATGGATTGCTATGCCCATTTTGAGATAGCTGAGCTTCGCTCGGCCCTCCCAGGTCCATACCAAATCGCGTCAGGAAAGATTTAAATCGGGTTCGACCTTAGTGTGGTCGGGTGACATGTGATCAGTGTGCATGCCATCGGAGTCGCCACCAACCATTTATTGGAGGGTATGATTGGAAACCCTATCGAGCGATTGAGAGGGATCGTTCGATTCTGCGAAAACCAGAGATTTGGATTCGGGGACTTAGTTACGCCAATATTACTATCGACGCCCTTTCGGTACCTATGTTGAGTGATTTTCCCATTCTAAGGAGTTTATGCAGGCGAGATTGGGTAAGGTAGGCTTCAAAAATCTAAGGGGTTCATGCAAATGGGAGTATCTATCCTATCATCACAATCATAGAAATAAATGCGCAATCAAGGAATCAATTCAGAGAGAAATCACATCAAATCCAGTCAATACAAGTAAAGGGGAGTCCTAGAAGGCTACGAAACGTACTAATTAGGTTTAAGGTGATTTGGAATGATTTGGGTCAGATTGACCAGATGGGCAAAAATGGTCATTTTGAAAGCTCGGGAAGTCCAAAAATTTGAAATTAGGTCAAACCAGTTGAATGTGGTTTTCTCTGATTTTCACAAATTTGAGAATTTTCTGGGGTTTTTCTTGATATTTTTTAGAATTTTCTAAGACTTTCTAAGGGCTTTCCTATTTTCGGAACATTTTTTTTATATTTTCTGGATTTTTATTTTGATTATTTGCATTTTCCTATTTTTCCAAACATTTTCTATATATTTTTTCTAACAATTTTCCAAATTTTTCTAAAATTTCTATGGTTTTTTATCACTATCTTTCTATTTTTCTACAATTCCCGAATTTTCTTAATTATTTAGACTCTCTTTATTTATTTATTTATTTATTATTTTTTTTACATTTTTTATTTTTTATTTTTGTTTGTTTTTATTTATTATTATTTTTTAGAATTTTTTCGGGACAATTTGCCCATGAGGGGCAGAATCGCCATTTTGAGAAGATTGAAAAGGAAAATCATCAAAAATAGGATTGGCTAGTTGAAATAGCCCATTTCCTAATTTTGAGATTTTTTGGAAATTTTTGGAATTTTTTTAGAATTTTTTCCAATTTTTTAGAATTTTTTTGGGAATTTTCAAATTTTCAATTATTTTAATATTATAAATATTATTTATTTCGAAAATACTGATCTGGGCTTCTAAGCCCAACCCTTCTAAATCTGCCAAAAGGAAAGGGCTTAAGGCCCAAACGAAAATAATAAAGAAAAGGCCCAAATTTTTATTCTAAAGACCAATTATTGACAAATTTTGGGCTAAGCCCACACGCACCAGCCCAAGCACAATATTTAGCCCAAACTAAATCACCCAATCTTCTTAGGCAAAAACGTGCACCCCTCCATACTATTCTGCTCACGTTTTTTTTATTCTCTTTTTATTCTTTTTATTCTTTTTTTTCTTTTCTCTTTGATTGTCTTTTCCTTGTTCTCTACTTCCCATTATTACGCATGAAAACAGAACCATCCTTCTGCCTTTTGTCCACCTTTTTTTTTTTTATTCTTTCTTTGACTTTTCTTTCTTTCCTTGTTTTGTTCTTTTCCCATTTTTTATTCTTTTTTTACTAATACTCACTTTTGCTGGTGCCACTTCTTCATGGGTCTTCTTCTCCAGAATGATGAACGTGGGCTTCAACCTCTAGCACGTCCAGTCGGTCTTCCCCCAACGTTCATCTTTAGTTGTCTTCGACCATCGTCGGCCACCGTCGACCGTCGGCACCACCACCTTCGACGATGACGTTGATCAACGCGAACACCCACCTAAGCTTGCCAACCAGTCCCAACCTAAACGCTGACTGCTAGAGACCCCCAACGACTACCTACGATTCGGCCAAAACCTAGACTCGAGCACTCACTTTCCTTTATTTTTATTTTATTTTTATTCTTTGTTCGACACAACAACACTACAACGAGAAGAATAGACTACATATTTGAGAGGTTTAGACTGCGAAAAAAATGCCCACTCGGAGGCCGCAAATCATAACTCCGGGAAGATTCAAGCAATGTTTGGTTCATGTGGTTTTCGACCGGAATGATGCACGAAATGGCCAAGAGAGAATTCTAGCCATGCTCTAAATGCGATCCAGGGTAAAAAAAAAACACACAGACAAGTAGGGAAGAGCGTCTGACTATAGCTTGGGTTCGGGATTTCATTTCGGCATTTTAACGAACACATGATACGCATAACTTAAACAGCGTAAATCAAGCGCCAACAGATGAAACGAATGCAATAAAGTCCATAACCATGCCAAGCTACCTCAAATCGATGAACATAACTAAAAAAAAACAGCTCGTCACGATAACATGTAGCTCGAGTCTATATATATCACGACAGTTGCAGAACGAAAATGGAAGTCAGGACTGACCTGAGTTTGCGGGAGGATGGCCACGGCAACGGCAACACGCGACGATGACGAAGGGATTCTTCTCTCGGTGAACCTCTGCTCTACTCTCTCAACCTCCTCCTCTTTTCGTTTTCTTCTAACCTCTTCTCTGTTTTTCAGGTCAGAGAGTAAAATTTTCAAAGAATCCTCCGAGCCCCCCCTAAAAAACCTAGCCGCCGCCTCTCCTCTTGTCGCTCTCTATATATCCTTGCAAGAATGTTCTCGAACCCATTTTTTCTCTCATCCCTCGGCTGGACAGCTCACCCTTGTACCCATGGCCTCTCCCTCTCTCGAATAACAAACGTTCGCGTCCTCGCTCCGTACGTCGGCCATGTGCGCCATAAAGCGACAAAAGGGAGATCTCGTGACGCGGAGGCGGCGACGTCGTCGTTTGAGCAGAGGAGCAAAAAAAAAAAAAACGTGCGCGTGTGCTGTGTGGGTGTCAAAGAAGAAGAGATGATGAATAGTGTCGGTCATGGGTCGGGTCGGCCCGACCCAATGACCCAATCGGCTGAAAAAAAGGCCAAATTGGGCAAAAAATTGGCCGTTTTTCGTGAAATTAAGGCCAAAAATGAGTTTCCCAACACGAGTTACATCTAAGAATGAGGGTTTTATGAAAATTCGCTTGGAATTGGACAAAAACCCCAAATTTTCGGTTTGGACCCGAAACCTCGTTTTGAGCATTTCAAGGCCTAAACGGCGAAAATAGATCAAAATACCCCCACCAATGGATTTAGAATGCTGAAAATTATGGGGTGATGGATTTTATTTTCATGGTGCCCCTAGAAAAATTTTAATTTCATTTTTGTCGACTTGGGGGCCAAATTAAAAAATAAAAATTCCAATTGAGCCTTTTGTCAAAATTGAGAAATTTCGGGCACCATTGGGCCGAGATAAAAATTTTGGATATTAGAGGACGATGTCACAACTCATAAAAGGTGGAAAATTAAAATAAAAAGACTCAAATTGCATTTTTTTAAGCCCGATTTGGAGTTACGTTTGTGAAGGAACACATAATTCCAAATTGTATTTTTCAGATTTAATTGGGCCAACATGAAAGGGATTTAAGATAAAAATATTGGATATTTTTCCCTATTTTTTAGGCCACGAAATCTATTTTTTTATGATTTTTTTGGATATTTTCCTAATATATGAAAAATATTAAAAAAACGAAAATTTTCAAAAATTATTTTTTTTTTCAAAATTGGTTCCTTAGGCTTGGCCAAGGCTTCCAAAGTTGATTTTTTAATTTTATAAATTTTTATGGATTTTTAATTAATTTTCTAAAAAAAACATGATTAAAATTCAGGTGTCAACAATGTATAAAACTAAGTGTGTCTATAACATCTTGGAAGGTGCTATGTCTATTTAATAAGGTTACCTATCGTTGTGCTTTCGTATCAAGAGTAAAGAATGGCAGAAAATAAGGAAAAATATTTAAGATGTGAGTTCGCGAGGTGATGTGCCTGGGACGTCACATCTCCTTAAGTAGCATCTCCACGACATGCTGACACGTTATTTTTCAACAAATAGAGAATTGTGATACGTTATATATTGAATATAAATTTTTATATGTACATGTTAAATTAGTATTTTTATGATTATTTCATTCAAATTAACTTGATTCAAATTTATAAATAAATTAAATAATTTAAAAAAGCCTAGAATTGGTCTCACATCTGTGGTGAGGAAAAGAGACAAAAGCAAAATGATATGCAAACTAAAGCATGATATCTCAAGATTCACGAGGCTCACATCAATGGTGAGGGAGAGAGATTATGGGAAATTATAATCTATTTCCTATAATTTTTTAGATTTACTAAACTATAATCTAGAATCCACTAGATGAAGTGTTGACTAGTTAGATTTACGGCTAGGAAATGTCCAATGTGTAAGAAGAAGAAAAAATCTTTGAACAAGTCAAAGATAATTTGGTTAAGTCTATGGATGGAGAAGTTGGTGGAAATGCCTATAATAGGCAATACTCATTCACATTGAGTGGGTGTGGGGAGTTTAGAAAGTCTCCATATCCTTGTACTCTTCCCCATGTCAACATCCCTTCATAAACTATATTTATAAAACTATTTGTTAAACTAATGAAACTTTTGTCCTTTATCCCCAAACCTATATCTATGATCTATCCTACCTTGTTTCCTTGTTCATCCTTTATAAACTATATCCTCACACATACACTTGCACACATTCAAACCACAAACTATCATCTATATTAAAACCATTCTTCAGCCCAATTCAAATTTCAACAGAGACAAACAGTAAGTTTCTTTAAAAAGCTAGGGATCAAACTGGGAGGCTTACAAGTTGAAGAAAAAAGTCCCACATCAGCATAGTGAGGATAACAAGTAGAATGGCTTTTTAAGATTCTAGGGATGAGACATGAAGGTTTGTTTGGCTTAGTGGAAGTACAGCTGTTGACACCTAAATTTTGATTTTTCTTTTTTCATCTATACTGCACAAAAATGAGACTTAATTCTCACAAAAAATATTTCTTCATGCATCGTGTTTTTACTTTTCTATGCATTGCATTTTGCATGACAACGAGGAGTTGAGATTAATTCGACAAGTAATTAGACTAGAGTATATTGTAAAATTCAGCTAAGGTTAAGAGAGATGTGTCAAAAATTTGATGGGAATTTGGGCTTGAGTTGAGCTTAATTCAGCCCACTAAGTTTTTATTATGGAAATGGCCTTTTATTAAAGTTTATTAAATCGAAAAAAGGGCCAAAGCTTAAGCCCACATCACTAGGGTTTGACCTAAGTTTTCACTATATAAACTCCACCAGGTCACATAATAGAAGGAGGCCAATTGATTATCATACACGGCCATAAGAGTGGTACACCAGAGAGAGAGAGAAATCTGGACAATAGAGAGCACGGCAGAAAGAAATCGTCGTCCAGTGAAGCTTGAAAAAGAAGCACATTCATCGATTGTTGCTTAATTTCTCCAAGCAACTTCGTCGTTGGCCAAAATCGAGTCACGTTGACATCGAGGCCACACAGAATTCTGTTGCACGACCACACTCGAGGAGAGAGGAGTGGCGTCCAAGCTCCCCGCTTACACATCCTCAACCTGTTGTGCTTGCTCCCGGAGGTTTTCTCCTGTTGGCCCGAGAAGTAGCTACTGTACCCATAAGAAAAGGCTCTGCTGGATTGCTTCGCAGAAATCCATCACAATCAGACCTTGGGAGATTCTCGAAGGAATCCACTCGGCGACATTCAGAGACCCATACCAACCGCACTGAATTAATTTCATGCAGATTTTCTAAGCATCCCCGAGTGCCAGAAATCATTGATTTGTTTATTTTTGTTTGCTTGAGCTTTACAATTTGAAGTTGAAAAAAAAAACAACATTCTGCTCAGAAAAATTCAGAATTTTTGAGAGCCTTGGAGGATGACACGTGAGAGATAAAGCTTCAAGAGTAGCGGTTTTTGGCTTGATCGAGCGCCCGAGCGCCGTCCTAAATCGCGGTGTCATCCATGCTCCTTCGACGATATCGGCAGCTACGGTGATTCTCACTACCCGCTCCGCCACCCGCCACTGACGGTGCAGCCTCTCGACACCCCGGTGATCCATTCGAGCCGTTGAAGCAGCCGCCTTCATCCAGTCTGAAGCTGCTGGCTAGAGGCATTTTTTCTTTGACGTTTGGTGCCGAAACTAAGCTACTGTTGTTGAGAATTTTACATATTGTTGGTAGCAAATAGAACTCAAAGGTGCAATCGAACAAAATTCATCTTGTGCGCATGCAGATTTTAGCTTGGAAATGGTAAAAGTTCTCAACTTTTGATTGCAATTTGTGCTTGTTTTACTTGGAAAACTTGCATATGTGTTCTAGTGCTTTGATGAACATGTTTGATTTGCAATAAAAGTTTGAAAAAAGTAAAACCTTTTATCAATTTTATGCTAGAATCGAAAATGGAGCATTGTTGCATAAAATTCTGATCCTTTGAGTAAATTCAATTTGTCATGAAATTGCGTGAATAGTTCTTGAGAATCGATATAACTTGTTTGGAAAAACTCTTTTCTCAAGTTTAAAAACTGCTCGACATCTTTCTAAGATCCAAATTGAATCGGAAAAGACACGAATGTTTGGTGGACCTAGATTTTCGGCATTCTCATTCTCTTCACCGAATTTGCCATGCTAGTGGATGATCTTTGCTTTGAATTCTCATTTTTTTTGGTTGAGTAGCCTTATCCTGATTATTTGATGATATTTGGTTGTTGTGGGTAAAGTTTGTTAAATTGGATAATATCTAATTTTATCGAAAAAAATCAGAATTTAAGGTATATTATTGGCATTTTTGTTTATTTTTGTTCAATCTTTGCATTTTTATTGTTTGTTTCATTCAATTACAAAACCCCCCAAAAAATAACTCTCCTTTTCATAGTTAATCATGCCAAAAGTCCATTTTATGTCATAAATATCATCTAATATAAGTTAAGACTTTGAGAAATCATTTTCTTAGATTAATTGGATGATAACTCATTTTAAGGTATGCTTTCATAGTAGTTATCATTTAATCCGAAAATACAAAAAAAAAAAAATCATTTTTGCATATCACATGGTCATTCATGTTATTTTTTTTTGAAGAAAAGTCATTCAATTTACAATCATCAATCAAGTGTATTTTCATGAAATTTGATACCGATAGGGCTTCAATTTTTTTTTTAATTAATGTAATCAAGTCTCTGGACTCATTGTCTCTAGTTTTGTAGAAATAAATTAATTCTCTCATTAATTTATTTATGTTTCTAATCGACCTATCAAGAACGATTAGTGCGGCTCCAAACTAATTAACTTTCATGAAGTGAACCTAAGTTGCGATTCGGTAGACTTGAGAGGGTACGAATTAGGTTAGTTAATTAGCCTGATATCCGTTAGCTTAAATTGAATTTTTAGGTCGCGACAACAATTTAAATTAATTTTTTAGTGGACAAGCTGACCATTGTAGCTTAGCTACTAAGGGCCTCTAAAAGTCCGAAGTGTTAACCACGTGTCAGATCTCGAACACTTGTTGACCACGACATATCCACCTAGATAACATGGGGACATGACCTCTACCATTCATTACTCAAACTGTGAGAAAATGTTAATAAAGAAAACATTAACTTAATAACCTTCATCTAGGGGTCGTGATAATGATAAGCAGGCGACAAGTGGCATAGGTGTGTTGAAATTTTAATAAAATTATTTTTTGGTTATTGTGATCATAATACTTGTTTACACTTGAATTTCTCGACTTATTGTACCAACCTACTTTTCTCTTTCCTGAGGGTTCAGTAGATTTAGAGATATTGCCATCGATCAATAGCATGAACATTCCCAAGTCCTACCTCTTGCAATGTTGGATTTCATTTTTCAGAATTAGCAACCTAAAAAGTCATTAGGAATTGCCACTAGCCTCTTGGGGTGCAGCCAAAAATCAATCAGACATGAGAGTATCGTCTCGATTCCCACGCAACCAGAGCATCTAGGTCTGAGGACTTGTTAACGCTAATTAAATAATCAGCACCCTTTCAATACCTAACTCGTCTATATCTCCTAAGGTGACCATATATTTTACTTATCATTCAAAGCCTATAAGTATCTAATTAGTGCTAGATGATCATGTATAATGGCTCTTTGTCATTTTCATGCAATTACCTACTTAATCATTTCCTTAATACCTAGGAAAGCGATTAACAGCAATTTATTGAAATGCAGTGTTGTAGTAAACACTCAATGTATGAAAAGCAGCTACAGAATGGAATGTAGACATGTAGACCACATCAGCATTAGTTACAACCCTGAATATCCTACTCGAGACATGGTCGGGTGTACATAAATTAGACCGGACTGGACATCGATTGACCACCATCATGAAATAGGAGCCTCAAAAAGCAAATAGGCTAAAATGCAATAAAAATCATTTTTAAAATTTTCCCAAAATTTTTAAAAAAATTTTCGATTTTAGAAATCATAAAATAAAATGGCGCTATTTCGGTTTAATATGAACTCAAAAGGCCATTGCACAGACGGAGATCAAAACGATGCCATTCCACCTAGACCATAAGACGCCATTTTGTCTTGCTGTTTTTTCAAATCAATAATTCATTGTCATAAAGCTATAAAATAAATTAAATGCTTTTTAACACACCATTAAGTATATTTAAGATATTCAATCAACTAATTAAAATCTACATAAAATTTAAAGATCATAATCGCGATAGCAATGACTAGGGTAGGCTGTGTGTGCCATGGCCTAGGTCTTGTCGTTGTTTGCAACTGTGACAATAAATTTTTTTT
>JAGVVM010006888.1:0-35845 GCA_019149425.1 Psidium friedrichsthalianum
CTCGTGATGATTCTTGATATATTTTTTTATTCATATGCAACATGTCATATGAGATCAGATGATTAATTTTCGTTAATTTGAAAGGTAGGATGAGATTTCATAAAGGTACCATGTACTTATTTAACTTAAGTGATAAAATTGGAAAAGAGACATTGTTGCCTGGGATAAAATTATGTGCAGTTAATTAAACGCATTTTATTTCAAGAACAAAATTTCAATGCAGTTATCAAACGTGTTCCGATTCCTCTAAAAATCATCTAGGAACCAAAATCAGAAAAACTTATTTTAATCATAATCAGCTTTTTAGAACCAGAATAATTACCATAATTAGCCTTGGTGATCAACTGGAATTTCTATTTTAGGCCGTCATTCGTCCTTTCTATCGACTAGAAATTCAAGATTTTTTTGGTCTAAAAAAATAAGTCAGTCTTACTGTGCTCAAAAGTGCGAGAAATTGCAATAGGCAAGGAAAAAAAAACCATGCGATTGGAGTTATTTTACTTTTAATTTTTTCGCAAAATGCTGCGAGGGTATTTTGCCCGCAAAAGAACAGACCGGTCTAGAAAGCATCGAAGGCCGCGGCTCGTACAGCCGGTCCACGAAAACAATCACGCAGGAGCGACGAAAAAGGACCGCCTTGGGCCCACGCGAGCCTCGTTCCTTCAGTGAAATTGAGCGATGGCGGTGCTTCGTTATCAATTCACCGGCGTCCGGTATAAAATTCAGCCTTCGCTTCGGAGTCACTCCTGTCGTGTCAAGCGACGAACGGATTTCGGTTGGAGGCAGAGCTCTCTCGGTTTGGCGGCTCAATCGCGCCATTCTCTCCTGTAAGTACTTGTGTTCTCCAATCCTCGTAGCGTGCGTGGGTTTCGCTTTTCCGTGCCTGTTTGCGTCTCTGTATCGGTTGGAAGTAGTTCATGTGGTCAAGTCTAGGAGGTGTGTTCGCTGATTGGGAAGTTCATTTGTTTGTCTTCTGAGAACCTGAAACGCTCTGGTTTCCGCGAACTAGGTTTTTGAGGGCTGATTCTTTCCCAGCCGTTTTGGCCATGGCGCATCTGGGAGGAGGTGCCAAGGCGCACGCTCGCACGCTTCAAGCAGTACGAGTACAGGGCCACTCCAGGCTGGTCTTGACGACCGATACGCGGCCTCCGCGACACCCTGATCCGACCGAACTCGGCGACCTGAGTCTCTGGGGGGAAATCGATCTTTATCCGACCGGGTCTACCGAGGTAGGCCCCCGGAGCTCGATGAGAAGCTCCAGAAGGCAAAGGGAAAAGAAGGAGCGGACTCGCTCTCGGAACCCCCCCCTAGGCAGGCCAAGAGGACCGGCTTTGAGAGAGAGCTTGTTGAGCTCTAACGGAGGAAGGGGTTTACCAGCCCAAGACGAAGGAGACTAGGGCTGCCTACAGGCGATGCTCAGTGTTTTTCAGCAGCAGTTGGTTGGGCAGCCATTGAATATAGTTAGTGGTGCAGCAGATGAAATTTTGGCCGTGTTGAAGAACGATGCTTTTTTTCTTTCTAGAATCTGATAAGAAGAGGAGATTGAGAGTTGTTTGAGGACGTATTCCAAACCTGTTTTTTGATCAGTTCGTTTCAATTGGTAGGCTTATTACTGATTACCAAGACGCGAGTGATGTGGCTGGTTCTGCTGTGGCCTAATGGGGATGAGGCATTTGATGATGATTGGATTGTTGCAGTTGAGTTTCGAGAGAATGAAGATGACGAGGAGAGTGATCTCGATATGGTCCAGGAGGATGAAGAGGTTGCAGAACCACAACTTTCTTCGGCCATGCAGATGGGTGCCGGGATAGATGATGATGATATTGGAGAAGCTAGCAAGGGCATGAGCTTGAATGTTCATGATATTGATGCTTATTGACTTCAAAGGCAGATTTCTCATGCTTATGAACAGCAGAATTGATCCCCAGCAGTGTAAGAAGCTTGCAGAGGAGGTGCTGAAGATACTTGCTGAAGGGGATGCTAGGGAGGTTGAGACTAAGCTATTGTTGCATCTTCATTTGATAAGTTCAACCTCATTAAGTTTTTATTGGCGGAATAGTTGAAGATCATCTGGTGCACCCGTTTGGCTAGGGCGATAAGAGCCCAAGATGACCGAAGAAGATTGAAGAAGAAATGATGGGTTTGGGACCGGAGTTGGCTGCAATAGTGGAACAGTTGCATGCCACAGAGCTACTGCGAAAGAGATGCAAATGAATTTTGAGAAGAGTATTACGGAAGAGGCTCGTTGTTGAAAGATGAAGAGTGCTGGAGATGAAGATACAGGTCGGAGAGGTGCTGGTTGATAGGGATGCGAAGGTAGTTGGTTAAAGGGACAGCGTCAGTTACTCGATCTTGACAGCCTTGCTTTTGAGCAAGGTGGCCTTTTAAATGGCAAATAGAAGGACCGATCTTCCTGTCGGCTCCTACTAGCATGTCACCAAGAGGATATGAGGAAGTTCATGTGCCAGTTTTGAAAGCTAAAACCAGATCCCAACGAGAAGCTTGTTAAAATATCTCCTTGCCTGCTTGGGCACAACCAGCTTTCCAAGGGATGCAACAGCTAACTGTGTTCAAAGCAAAGTCTATGAGACTGCTCTTTTTTAGTGCAGAAGAACATCCTCGTTGTGTGCTCCTACTTTACTGGAGCTGGGCCACTAATGTAGCCAGTGCTGACCATACTCCAGCAAATCGTTTTGAACAGGACCGGATGGATCATTTAATCAGCGCAACTATAAAGGTTTTTTATGTGGCACCTATGAAAGCACTCGTTGCTGAAGTTGTTGGTAATCTGTTCTAACCGTTTGCAAGAGTATGATATCAGGGTGAGGAGTTGAGTGTGACCGTCATTGACTCGTCAGCAAATCGAAGAGACTCAGATCATTGTCACAACCCCTGAGAAGTGGGATATCATTACCGAAAATCGGGAGATCGTACCTACACGCATTCTTATCATTGATGAGATTCATCTGCTCCATGATAATAGAGGAACCGTACTTGAGAGCATTGTTGCCAGAACTGTTAGACAAATTGAAACCACAAAAGGAGCACATTCGATTGGTTGGATGTCAGCTACATTACCCAATTATGAGGGATGTTGCGTTGTTCTTGCACATAGATGTTAACAAGGGACTATTTTATTTTGATAATAGTTACAGACCTGTCCCCTTTCCAGCGTACTATCGGAATAACAGTCAGGGAAGCCACTGCAGAGGTTTCAGTTGATGAATGACGTGTGCTATGAAAAGGTCGTAGCTGCGGCAGGAAAGCATCAAGTTCTTATTTTGTCCACTCCAGGAAGGAAACAGCCAAACTGCTCGAGCGATAAGAGATTCTGTGCTCGCTAATGATACTCTTGGTAGATTCTTGAAAGAGGATGGTGTGAGCTGTGAAATTCTACAAAGTTGCACTGAAATTGTCCAGAGCAATGATCTTAAGGACCTCCTGCCTTGACGGTTTTGCCATTCATCATGCTGGTATGGCGAGGGCAGATAGGCAACTTGTTGAGGATCTCTTTGGTGATGGTTCATGTGCAGGCTTTGGTTATCGCAGCAACTCTTCTGCGTGGGGTGGTCAACTTACCTGCACCCACTGTGATCATCAAGGGAACACAGATATACAATCCAGAAAGGGAGCATGGACGAATTGAGTCCGCTGGATGTTATGCAGATGCTGGGTCGAGCAGGACGACCTCAGTACGATACCTGCGTGAAGGAATAATCATCACTGGCCATAGTGAACTACAATACTATCTGTCTTTGATGAATCAGCAGCTACCTATAGAAAGTTTGTCTCCAAATTTGCTGATCAGCTGAATGCCGAATGTTCTTGGTACTGGTTCAGATGCTAGAGAACATGCAACTGATTGGCAACACATACTTGTACATCCATATGCTGCGAATCGTCACCTATATTGGTCTAGCGCACAGATGTTCTCACCAAATGAATATTACGCTGGAGGAGGAGAAGGCTGATTGGGTAGTATATCTCATTTAAATGTTTGAGATTATCTGTGGAAGGCATTCTTCAATATAGTAGACGTGGTGTCTTTTCCACTTCTTATTTCATTGTTTAACAAACTTTGAGTTTTAGATGTTCTTGTCCTTCTTATATTTTAGATCTTTTCTCATTCAGTTTAATTATGCTGGTTCTTTTTGTGTTGTTTGCAGTACTTCATAACAACGTAGAATGCGTTGTCAGATGTCTTTAGGACAAAAAACTGTTGATCTCCTTTTTTTCCTTTTGTTCTCATGCTTTATTCTGCTAGATGAAACGTTTATTTGTGAAATGCATGCGAATAGAAGGAATAGTGGCTCTAACGGAGAATTGAGTATCATCTGAAGAGGAAAATGGAAGATGAGAAATCTCTCTGGTTTTATCTGTCTGTTCCACTTTCTTCAGGAGTTTTTTTTTTAAAATTTTTTTTTTTCAGTGTAGAATATGGGGCCTTGAGTGAATGAAGCCATGTTTGATTTTACTGTTATGAATTTTACGTCACTTCAATGGCATGCTACGAAACTGCATATGAATTTTAGAATGCCAATTAATCATTCCAATATGCATGGGTTTGTCAGAACTCTGATTCTTTCTGCTTGGATATTGGGGTATTTTTAAAGAGGTGATTTATAGGGTCAAGAGAGGTTAATGGTTCTGAAGTGGTGGATGGTGGGGAATGTTCTCCTGTTTTGCTTTAATATGGATCAGGGGTTACATATGCTTCTATTTCTCGTGCAAGGTTAAGAACTACGTTGTTAGAATGTGCCTCTCCTGTGTGTTATATGATTTTCGATTTTACTGGCTTTTAAGATCTTTTCTTTCCCGTTCGTAGTGACCAGATATGCTGTTTTTTTTGTTTTTTAATGCTCTTTCAAAGTTGGAGAAGAAGGATTTTCGGCCTGGAAAGGTACTATGACCTCTCTTCGCAAGAGTTAGGAGAGCTAATTCGTGCACTGCAAAGCAGGAAGAATGTTGCATAAGTTTATCCACCAATTCCCAAAATGGAACCTTGGGAGCACATGTTCTGCAATTGCTCGATCTTTCTTGAGGGTTGAACTCACAATTACACCAGATTTCAGTGGGAGGACAAAGTTCATGGGTATGTGGAACCATTTTTGGTGATTGTGGAGGACAATGGATGGTGAATACATTCTTCATCACGAATACTTTATGCTGAAGAAGCAGTACATTGATGAAGCCCACACCTTGAATTTCACTGTTCCAATCTATGAACCTTTGCGCACCTCAATACTTTCATTCGTGTTGTTCATGATAGGTGGCTTGGGTCACACACTGTTTTGCCTGTTTCCTTCAGGCATCTTAATTTACCGGAAAAGTATCCTCCACCAACAGAGTACTGGACTTACAGCCACTGCTGTGACTGCTTTAAGAAACCCGTCATATGAAGCCCGTATGAGGATTCAAGAATTTCAATCCTGTTCAAACTCAGGTCTTCACCGTGCTCTACAACACAGATGACATGTCCTGGTTGCTGCTCCAACTGGGAGGGAAAGACCATATGTGCAGGAGTTTGCTATCTTAAGAAATCACCAGAAAGGATTGATAGTATCATGCGTGTGGTTATATTGCTCCTATGGAAGCTCTGGCCAAGGAATGCTTCTGAGATTGGAATAGCAAGTTGGGAGGGATGGTCTTGGGATGAAGGTGGTTGAACTAACTGGGAAAACTGCAACAGACTTGAAATTGCTTGAGAAGGGCCAGATTATCATCAGCACTCCAGAGAAGTGGGATGCCTTATCTCGTAGATGGAAGCAGCGGAAGCATGTTCAACAGGTTAGTCTTTTTATAATTGACGAACTCCACTTGATTGGGGGTCAAGGTGGTCCGGTATTGGAGGTGGTCGTCTCCAGATGAGATATATAGCAAGTCTGGAGAACAAGATCCGAATTGTGGCTCTGTCTACTTCACTGCGAATGCGAAGGATCTTGGTGAATGGATGGCGCCACTTCCCATGGTCTTTTCAACTTCCCGCCCAATGTCCGCCTGCTCCCTTGGAGATTCACATCCAAGGAGCGGACATTGCTAATTTTGAGGCAAGGATGCAAGCAATGACGAAACCGACATACACAGCAATTGTACAGCATGCCAAGAATGGGAAGCCTGCTCTCGTGTTTGTTCCCACAGAAAAGCATGTCGACTTACTGCGGTGGACTTGATGACTTATACGAGTGAGAAGGTGGGGAGAATCTGCATTTACTATGCTCCTTTGAAGATGTGGAGACTTTTATTGACGGCGTTAGTGAAGAAACGTCGAGGACCACCTTGCGACATAGGGTTGGCTATTTGCACGAGGGGTTGTCTAGTCTTGACCAACAGGTGGTCACAAAGCTCTTTGAAGTCTGGTCGTATTCAGGTTTGTGTCATGAGCAGTTCATGTGTTGGGGAGTGCCCCTATCAGCGTACTTTGGTAGTGGTCATGGGAAAACAATTCTATGATGGTCGGGAGAACGCGCACACAGATTACCCTGTCACAGATCTTTTCGAGATGATGGGTCGTGCTAGCTGGCCATTGATAGATAATTCCGGAAAATGTGTTATCCTTGACCATGCGCACGGAAGGAGTACTACAAGAAATTCTTGTACGAGGCTTTCCCTGTGAGAGCCATTTGCAGCGCTTCCTGCACGATAATCTGAACTCAGAAATTGTTGCTGGAGTTATTGAGAACAAGCAGGATGCCGTGGATTACCTCACTTGGACTTTCATGTACAGGAGGCTGACGCAAAACCCAAATTACTACAATCTACAGGGGTGGAGCCATAGGCATCTTCCGATCACCTCTCCGAGCTTGTGGGGAATACTTTGAACGACCTGGAAGCTAGTAAATGTGTCCTTGTTGAGGATGATATGGACCTTTCTCCTTAAAATCTTGGCATGATGCATCATACTACTATATCAGTTAATACTACGATTGAACGGTTCAGTACTTCCTCGACTTCTAAACAAGATGCAGGGTCTTTTGGAGATTCTGTCGTCTGCTTCGAATATGGACAACTTCCCATTCGACCGGGAGAGGAAGATGCTGTTCGGAGGCTTATTCACCATCAGAGGTTTTCCTTCGAAAACCCCAAAGCCACGGACCCACACGTGAAGGCGAACGCTTTGCTTCAGGCCCACTTCTCAAGGCAGCCTGTGGGTGGCAATTTGGCATCGGATCAATGGGAGGTCCTCCTTTCTGCTAGCAGGTTGCTTCAGGCGATGGTGGATGTTATATCAAGTAGTGGGTGGCTGAGTCTTGCACTTCTTGCGATGGAAGTAAGCAGATGGTGACACAAGGCATGTGGGAGCGCGATTCGATGCTTCTACAGCTCCCGCATTTCGCCAAGGATCTGGCCAAGAAATGCCAGGAGAACCCCGGGAAGGGTATAGATACCGTGTTTGATCTGCTGGAAATGGAGGATGTGGAGAGGCAAGAGCTACTTCAGATGTCGGACTCCCAGCTGCTGGACATCGCAAGGTTTTGCAACCGTTTCCCCAACATCGACCTCACATATGAGGTACTCAATGATGAGGATGTTGGTGCCGGGGACGACATAATGCTGCAAGTGACCCCTGAAAGGGACATGGAGGGGAGAACTGAGGTGGGTCCGGTCGATGCCCCTAGGTATCCCAAAGCCAAGGAAGAAGGGTGGTGGCTTGTTGTCGGCGACGGAAGACCAACCGGTTGCTTGCCATCAAGATGGTGCCTCTTCAGAGGAAGTTCAAGGTTAAGCTCAAATTCACCGCTCCTCCAGAAGCCGGAAAGAAGACGTACAGCCTGTACTTCATGTGCCACTCGTACCTGGGCTATGGCCTGTACATCATGTGCAACTCGTACCTGGGCTGTGACCAGGAGAACAATTTCACAGTCGACGTAGGTGAACCTATGGCTGCCGATGAGAGTGAGGACCAAGTAGAAGATGATCACTGGTCCTTATTTATTTTTCCTTTTTCGGGTCCCTCGCACATCTTTTGTTTTGGCGTTATGATTGTATCCTTGGCTTGATCTCGAACTCATTAAACTTGTATCCTTATCTTGCATCTGCTTACCCATATGGATAAATTTTGATCAGCCAGTTCTATGCATTGAAGGTTTCACGTCTCGGATTCATCGTCTTTTGGATTAGCCGGCATCGATGCCTCGGCCATGTCCGTTGGATTTTTAACAAGAAAATGTAGGATCCATCGTATTGTCCCTGGAGAGGGCTATAGAATTCCAGCCATCGCGGGAGAGGAACGATGTTCGGAAAGTTTGCTATTTTTCATTAGGCAATGTTCCTAGATACATGAACAAACACCTGTACGCACAAAGCATTCGGAGCTTATTCCAGCGAAGCAATCTTCGAAGCAGAGACGCTTCGATCTTCGATTCTTCAATCTTCATGGACGCGGCACTCGTCCGTCTCGGGATTCTGCTCGCAGAAGGACTCGAGAGGGTCCTGCTCCTCCAGCCTGAGCCTGAGATCGGCCTTCGCCCGGCTCACCTCCTCCACCTCGTCCCACGCCACCTTGCACCCGTCGGACCTCGCGTCCCCTTCGCAGACCTCCCTCGCCTCCCTCACCTTCTCCTCTATCATCTCCGCCAGGCGCCTTTCCCTCGCGCGCGTGCCCTCGTACTTCGCCGGCGCCATCGCCCTCGCCGGGAGCGCGGCGGCGTTTCTGCCGCGGCCGACGCCCCTCGCGGCGGGAGCGAGAAGACGAGAGGGCAAAAGGAGCGGCCAGATCTCAGAGAGCGCGACGACGGCGACGGGATCGCGCGTCTTGCTGGCCCGCCGATAGCGACCGCAGAAGCGTAAGACGCCATTGCGACTGTCTCGATCAAATCTCATTCAGTTGAGCTGCTTTTGTTAGATACCAGTAATACAAGAATTCAGTTGAGTGCCATCATGGAACTCAATCTTAGCCCTCCAAAGTTGTGGGGCTCACTTATTGAGCGGCTGAGATTAAATGGACTGTAAACGTGTGTGCAGGCAATTGTGTCTCCTCCGGATGGGTCTTCAATATTTCATTCGGGCCGGTTTGGGGTTTTCAGGCCTGAGATGCTTGGGTTTGAATTTGCCTGGACTGGCCTGAAAATCTGTATGACTAAATAAATAAATATCATACCTGAAATTAGAAAAAAAATTCAAAATTCAAAGGTGATTCATTTAATTTTAATTAACCTTCATAAGTTCCTAAATATAGGAAATTCACTATCAAAATTCAATATATGCCATAAAAAATTATGTTGTGTAAAAGTTGAGATGAACGGTTTTTTTCCTCTACGATGAAAATAATCAATTTTGAGTAAGTTTACATCTGTCAAAATTTTGAAATATGATAGCATCTTTTTAGAAAACTAACAGAAAAATTGAGCTAAAGCTTGAAGCGGCCCAAATCAAATCAAGTAATAACGGTCCCAGCCTTTTATTTTTCCGAGCCAAAGCTTTATTGACCAATCCCAAAAAAAGTGAGAATTGATCTATTTGGGTTTGGCCATCTCCCTAAACCCACCCCTGCCCATTTGCACCCCTTACGCAAAATCAAAGATCGTGATATATTGAGTTTGATAATTTCTCTGGCTCGTGCAGTTTGACATTTCAGGAGTACAAAGTCTTTTATATGTGAAATTTAAAGAGACATATTGGTGGGTTTAAGATTTTTTTTGGGACGCTGTTTAATTTTAATGGATTTTTCGTTTGTTTTGAAAGACGAAAATACTAATTGATATTCAAAATGCATGCAAATCAGTCTAGCTAACAGAGGAAATGTCTAACTTATGGAACACACACAAGTTCATAAAGAGCATTGGCGCACGTTCCTATATCCACTTTTGAAAAGGGAAAAAGTTTGAGATTATTAAACTCGAGCTCAAGTATCTAGATTTTCTATCTAGATCGAGCTCGAATTGAAAGTTTAAGTTGGGATTTCAGCTCTTAGTTGGCGAGTTGAGTCAAGTCAAGCATTTTGGCATTGGCATTGTATCGACTCAACAAGATTGAGCTCGATTAATCTTGATTGCACCTGTACCTCCAATCTATTAAATCGTAGAAGGCTATCATCTAATTCCTAGATTTGGATATAAATATATCGGAGTAGATTTTAGGATAAAATTGCAGTAGTTGAATTCTTGCAATTTGAAAAAAGATTAATTGATTAGTTTGTGGCCCTTCTAAGCTATTTCTTTATACCATTTCCATCTATGGTCACAACGTGTGTGTGGTATATATGTATTATGTACGTGTATGCATTTATAAATCGAGTCTTCAAATTATAGAATAAGGTTTAATTTATTTTATAAAAAGTGAATAATTTTAAAAATATTTTTTTAAAAATGATCATTTTTCATTTCAAATAATTAATTTATAAAATTATGTTTGTTATTGACAATAATATATATTTAAGTATTTTTATGTAAGATGAAAATATTTTTTTTTATTTTAAAGTGATATAAGTATTATTTTTTATAAAAATATTTTTTTAAATTATTTATATTTTCGTGAAAAACACACATTGAAAGTCTCAAATTTAGTGCGCAAAGAAAATTGCTTAAGCAAACCAAAGTCCATCAAGAATCTAAACCTGGGTTTCCCGAAGCTGCATGGAAATTTACGCAGCGGGGAGATTGCTGACGTGGCGCGAGCCGAGGCCATGACTTCCACGTGTCGAAATTTCATTGGACCGATGATGGCATCCGCAGTTTCGAAAATCCTAACGCAAAAGATATATAAACTCTCTCCCCCTCCTCGTGCCTCTCTAGGATTCCATCAGTCTTCTTCGACGATGATCAATCTAAGTCGCTGAACCAACCCTCTACCAAAACCTAAATTTCCCAGATCGAATCTGAATCGGATGCTCCAGTAGACCTTTCTTCTTCTGTTTTCCTCTTTTTTCCCGATTTTTTGTTCCCTTGATCTTTGTTTTTTTTAGGTGTGTTACGGAGAATCCGGAGTTGCAGCATATGGACGACGACGTGATGTCTCACATCGATCTCGATTGTTTCTTCGACGACCTCCCGGAGGCCGGCGACGTGCTCGGCGCTTGCTCGTCGACGAATACGTCGTCTCCGGACTCGGGGCTCTCGTGGATCGACGAGATCGAGAACATTCTAATGAACGACGAGGAGGGCGACGGAGTTGGTGGCAGAATTAGGGCGGAATCGAGCCAGGAGTTCTGCGACGGATTCCTCGCCGACGTGCTCGTTGACTCTCCTGGTGATGGATGCGGTGAGATAGTCGACGTGTCCAGCGACAAGGAGGAGCCGGGCTCGTCGGATGACGGTGGAGCCGAGGCTGCGAAGGCTGATGAGGCTAAAGGTGGCGATGAAGCCAGCGATCCTGCGTCTAAGAAGCTCAGGAGGTACGTTGATTAGTTGGTACTGCCGAAATATTCAATTAGTACCGTCGTTTTCAAATTCTGGTGGTAATTTTCGTTAGTTTGTCTTTCCGGAGAAGAAGCGGTTAAATTGTAGGATTTATGGGTATGCCTTTCGGCACATGTTAGTGGTATTAAACTGCGCGTTTAAATTTGGACGTTTGCTCACGGAATTGTGGACATTGAGACCTTGCCAAGGTGGAGTATTTCATAATTTCTTTCACTTGATTAGGCATATGGTCGTCCCCTTGTATAGTTGAGTGATTGTCCATATCTTAAATGCTTTCATGTGATTTTCGAATTACAAATACAACCCTTCTGAGAATTTCTGTAGGGATATAAATTTATAGAGACAAAAATTGCTCATTTGTTCATTAGTTGAAAGTTATTAAGCCGTACCAACAAAAGGTCTTTTGATATATTTCAGGCAGCTGAGAAACAGGGATGCTGCTATTAGGTCAAGAGAGAGGAAGAAAATGTATGTCAAAGATCTGGAGGTGAAGAGCAAATATCTGGAGGGGAATGTAGGAGACTTGGGAGGTTACTTCAGTGCGTTATGGCTGAAAACCAAGCTCTGCATCTTAGTTTGCAGAACAGTGCATGTGGTGCTAATGTGGCCAAGCAGGAGTCTGCCGTGCTCTCGGGTATGCATCTTGAACCTTGGAATTAGTAACTGAGCTTTTCAATCTCGATCACCATTTTCTGGCCTGATATGTTCAAATGTATTTTTGATAAGAAGATTTGCTTGAATCCAGCTGAAATAAATCTCGATGATATCTTACTGTGTATCCTTGTTGCCCTGCGTTGCAAAATGAAGGAACTGCTTTAAAGAGTAAACTAGAGGATTGTGCGTTACTACATATATGCCACTCATCTGATGCTCATCAAAGTCTTCTACCCCTAAATTTTTCTTTTGTTTATATTGTCGTACTTGTATCGTGAGCATAAAATTTTGGGTTCTGGCTGCAATTCACTGAAAATGTTATGAGTTTGTTCACTGTTGACATTAACAATCATAAGTAAAAAGTGCTTGTGCCAGTGTCTTTCTTCTGGATGACTTATGGGTTTGATTGTTACTTACTGGCATCATCTTTATCCAAAATAATTCGATCTTTAGCTAGCAATATTCATTAGGGGCTTAGTGGTGATTGTGGGCATCTAGTATTAGGGTCATGGGTTCGATCTCTGTGGAAAGCAAAAATCTTTTCAGAATAAAAAAGAGCAAGAGTTGTGTTGGAGGCCAATGCATCTTGAAGCTTGTTGTGAACAGCTTCTAGTTTTCAGGTCTTTCATTTTGTGACACTATCCTGAGTTTTGGTGGACCATATATGCAATGTCTTATGTATATGGATGATTGTGCTCTATTGCTTTTGGTGACCATCATAGATGGTTGCGGTATACTTGTGCCAATGTTCTTTGTCAAGTAGCATAATCTTGGTTGGTTATAGACATTCTGTGTACATGCTGTACTCGCCTGTTGTTTATGAGTTCCTAGAAATTTCCTCTTGTCCTTCATGGAAGGAGAATTGAAGAGAAATTTATGAAATAGACAAATTTGTGCTGCGGTCATTATTTTGCACGTGGGCTGATGCCAATTTTAACTGCCGTGTTGCAGAACCCCTGCCGCTGGGTTCCCTGTTTTGGTTCCTATGCATCACATGCCTATATACCCTGCCCGCGTCACTCCTGTTGGCACTGGAAGCAGTGTTGCGGGAAAACGCAGGAAAGGGAAATCCGAAACCTCTGGCTCCAACAAGAGGAGCAAGGAGTGAGATGTTTGGATCCTGTGGGGTACAAACTCGTGATAAGTGCAGAAAGTACAAAGCGTCGAGGACGAAGATGAAGACAGGATTTTTGTTGCCCCGAGTTTCGGCATAGGTCGATTCTCTTCTTTGTGACTTTTGACTGATTTTCCTGCACGGGTTCGTCTTTGTTTCTCGTCCTGTAGTTTAAATGAGATATGCTAGGAGATGAGGACTTTGAGTAGAGATCCGAGCTTCTATGTAATTCCCCATGATCGGCCCCGTATGATTTTTAGTAGTTTCCTTTGCTAAGTCGTTCATTTATTGGTCAGCGCCTTTTTATGTATCCTTTCGCATTTGCTTGTCGTATGCTGTTCGAGGCCCTCCGAACTTATGGGGTGGCCATGTCTCTCTCTCTCTCTCAAACTAGAACTCAAAGTGGACCCATCAGGGGTTGCGAGGTGGTCATAGCTTCTACGTGACCTGGACGGGGCGTGGTGGTCGCCTTTTTCTCTCTCCCTCTCCCTCTCCAGGGGAGTATCAGATTGTATCGCGGCGGCGGTCCATTGACCAAGACGACCACCATGGGGTTCGACGTGTCATCAAGGAGGCCATTGTCCTAGATTTCCTAGATTTTCTGATGCTGCCGGCTCGTAGATCTAGCTATCCTTTGTGTTGGTTTTTTCTTTTCTAATCCTAAGTTTTGTATTCTAATTTCTCGGTAACTATTAGAGAACATCCATACTAGGATTTATAAGAAATGATTTATCAGATGTTTAGACATTTTACTTAAGGAAAGAATGAAAAAAATGAAGAGAGTCGGTCGCTTTGTCTTTGATTCGAGAACAGAAAAGAGCGCAATTCTATTTATTAAGGGTATGATTGGAGTAAAGATTATGGGAGTAAAGATAAATATTTTCACCGTCATCGCAACTCGGGAAGGTAATAATTTCAAGTCCTTTTTCTCCCTTTGCTCTAGGTTACCCTTATCGAACTGTTCTGACGGAAAAAATAAAAATAAAGCAATATGTTTTTTTCCTTTCACTCCTTAAAGGATTTATCTGCCTCGCCCAACCTTCCTAACAAACGGGACCAAATCACGCTGAAGTCGCTGCCTGTGGTGGGTAGCAACCGTAGGTAAGGAGGCGGTAGATCTTTCAAACAGATTGGGGTTGGAAGAAGATACACCTCAAGTGCCACACAATTTTGTACGGCGGTGCACTTTAGTGCCAAAACATCATTCAAACGTTTCACATTTATGCCACTAGTTCGGAAAGGGAAAATCGTGCACTTCAGTGCATCCGGCCAAAATCCGCCAAATGAATTACATGGATTGTTTAATTTGTTTTTTTTATCTTATGTGGCAAATTTTGAGAAGCAGTTTCCACGTGGATCTGACGTGGCTTGTGCTAGGGCAAAAAAGAAAAAACGATGTTCGCTCGATCCGCCGTCGTTGGTCTCGGTCCACCGTTGCAGCGTTGCTTGCTCCCGCGTGGAGCCGTCACCATCGCTTGGATCGGGACTTGGAGCTCCTTGTAGGGGTTATAGGGGCGGTCTTGCTGGCGGTGCTCGGGTGGATTCGATTGCGATCGGAGCTCCGGAAGGACATTTTCTCAGCTGGACGTAAGCTCCAAACTTTAGGGTTTCAGATTTTCTTCGCGAGATAGGAAGAGAAGTGAGGCAGCAACGCTGGGCGGTGGTGTGGTGGTGGAGAATAAAAATCTAGCAGATTTCTTGACAGACGGATCCCCTCTCGGTTTGGCTATTCGGGGGCGGCGGCTTCGACTTTTTTTACCTGTGGCGCGGTCCCTGTGGGGTCGCCGCCGTCGCTCCCTCAACGCCGTCCCTCGCTAGCCGCAAATTGCTCACTCGTCGTCGTTGCTTGCTCACGGCTATCCCTTGCTTGCTGTCATCACTCACTCTCCACCGTCGCTCCCTCTCCACCATCGCTCGCGCTCCGCCGTCGCTCGCACGCGCCATGTGCTCACACGCCGCCGTCCCTCGCACGCCGCCGTGGGTTAGGGTTTGTAATTTAGTGTTGAATTTGGGGATTTAGGGTTTGTAATTTGGGGATTTGGAATTTAGGTTTGTAATTTGGGGATTTAGGGTTTTGGTTGGATGGATTCAGCTTCAACGCGTCGTTTGGCTCTTTATATTGCTAAGTCGGCCTCCGGTGAGCACGTCGTCCTCCACGTAGACTTTCCGCAGCCACGTATGCTTCAGATGAAACTTGGCACTAAGTGAACGATTTTCAAAAAACTTGACACTAAAACGTTCTAAAGTTTTGGCACTAACTTGTGCACTAGCGTGCGTACACAAGTTTTTGGCACTTGAGTTACTTTTCCCAGATGGTTGGATTGGATTTGGGCTGAGTCATAAATGCTCTAGCTTAAATTGATTCATATAACTGATGACTTATTTATTTATCTGTAGTACAATTTCTCGATCCTATCAATTCGTTCACATTACTAGGCACCTCAAACATTAATTCGATCTTAAAAACTCATTTCTAATAAATTTCTTTGAAAAATTAATTACTAAATCGTTTTGTCATTTTATAAAATCTGATTTTTAATTTTTATCATCTAATTTTTTTTTATATTTTTATTTTCTTCCAAGACTGTGCAACCCTGGCTAGCTTTGTAGAAAGAAAAGAATAAATAAATAAAGTGTATGCCTTTTAAATATGATTGTCCTAAGTGGATTGTAAATGAATTCAAAATGGACCCATTTATAACTTACTTATTTTGCCTATGTATTTTGTAAAGTCATTATGCTAGCATGTTAAGTTTGCTATGACTTAAGTAGCATCATCACCTTCGGCCAAAAAAAAGTAATACCAACATTGACATGCACACGATATGCCGACATTTTTTTCTTGAAAATAAAGAATTCGGACACGTTATAACACATTGTATATTAAATATATATTTTTATTATAATGATAAATTATTATTTTATGATTATGTCAATCAAGTTAATTTGATTCAAATCTACAAATAAATAAATAATAAAATTCTAGAATGAATTTAAACTAAAACGTTAATCCCCTATTTGTTAGAATCATTCATTGTTTCGAATGAAAAATTCAACTACATTCCATTCTAATCATTCATAAACTTGAAGGGAGAAAAAAACATCAACCCACATTCCACTACTAAATTTACATTTAACAATAAGTCCAAAGAAGAAACAATCCGCATTTTGTCAGTTTAGGTTTTGATATCCAGTTGTGACGCTAGAATACCGATAATTCACAAGTGTACCCGCGTGTTCCGAAATAGCATGTCGAAATTCTCAACTCACGTGTAACTGCATATCCGGTAGAGTTGATCACGCGTTGGAAGTCTAACACGTGCGGACCACGTGTCAGACGCGTGTTAGATATTGAACCCTGGTATTGTCGGTATTTGCTAGGTTCGATCCATTTATAACCTACTTAAATGCTTTTGAATTATCAAATGAGTTTTGAACCCAGAAATGCTTGCGAAATCGCGTGCTTTCGGACTCAATCATGGCAATAATCCCACGGATAACGACGGGATAAGACGGGGCAGGACGACTTCCGGCTCGGTTGAGGAAGAGTCGTTGGCTTTTGCGGCGTTAGCGGTGGTGGTGGAGCGTTAGGTGGGAGTTGACTCAGATAGAGACCCCCTGGTTGGTGCTAGGTGGTGGAGATCTCTCATCCGAATTATCCAAGTCACCCACCCTTTTGGCAGGAATATCCATTATCCAGATGCTCTCTTCCCAAAAAGTTGCACTGTCCCCATCTAAATGACCCAAAAAAAAAAAAACTATCGACATCATCCGGATGTTTCGACGTTGTTATCCGCACGGCTCATCGCCGTGTTAAAATCTCATTAACTCTTTCTCGTTATATTACGACTCTTTAGAGTCGTGCTACTGACTTTTATTTGGTATTTTCAAAATTGCCAACTTGGTAATGAGTTACTCATGTTGGGCTAGAAAGGGAAGTGAATCAGACCGGAGTAAAGAAAAGTGAAGGAGACAGCCAACTTTTGGCTACAAATAAATTATCTCAATATCAACTCATAACATAAGGTTCCTAATTCTTTCAAATATTAATAAAAGTAAACATTATCATATAGAATCCTGATAAGATAGTATCTAAATCCAAAAGATAAGGAAATTCAATCAAAATGTCATATCGATTTGGATTTTCATCATTTTACCAACTTTTTATTTCCGTAACTTATGAATTATTAAAATTCCTGTCGAATTTTAGAAAATTTCCATGACATTCAAATACCAACACACACGCATGATCATTAGGAATTTGTTTTCATAAATATTCGAAATCAATGGTGTTTTTTTTTTTTTTCTATTTGCCCTTTTCAGAATTTCATTGGAAGAGCATATACTAATTGCGAAGATAAAAAAATAAATCCACGAAAAAAAATATAAATCCACGACCACAGTAGTTGTCCGGGACCGCGAGGTGGCTGAAACCCGAATCACATTCGGATCCTTTTTCTTTCCCTTTTTTCCCATTTTGCCCCCACAATATCCTCCTATTTTCTTTCTCAATTCCCATCCTCTTTTTTTTTTTCCCCTTTCCCAGTAAAAAAAAAAAGAAAAGGAAAAAGAAAAATATCGGCCTGCGCTGCTTCTGCCCGCTGGTCTCGACGCCCGAAGCCGAAGCTTGCGGTGTCCTAATTTTTCTCTCCCCCCCACCCCCCAACCACCCACCCTAACCATCATCACATAAAAACCGTCACTCCTGCTCGTTGGTCTTCTGCTTCACTTCTTCTCACAACTACTTTCTCTCTCTAGAAAGCTCCGCCGAATCGGAGATGGAGTCAGACTACGGCATTCCCAGAGAGCTCTCGGATCTCCAGAAGCACCGATCTCTCTACCAGCCCGAACTCCCTCCTTGCCTCCAGGTCCCCTCTCCTTCTCGCGTGTTCCTGATATGCTTGTGCTCGGACTCCTCTTTTTTTTTTGTGGCTACCGGAGCCGAGAGTAGCCGCCGCGGCTTCCCAGCCGGACCCGAGTTTCGATTTGAGTTCCGTCGATCCTGAGTTGCGATTTTCATTTTCTCTCTTCTCTTTTCGCGATCGTGGTGATTGTGTGTCTCGGTTTATGCGGATCTGGTCCTGAGCGGACTGAGCTGAGTTTCTGGAAATGATCATGGTTGGATCAAGTTGTCGTTCGTATCGTTTTGCAGCAATCTGTCGCCAACTCTTCGTGTTAATCGTTACTGTCATCTCTTGCAGTCCTATCGTCTTGCGAGTGAATTGCAGTAGTGGATCTCAGGGCTTGAGAAGCGACTCTACTGTTTTCTTGAACGTTTTAGCTTTAGCGCGTAATGCGTGCTTCCTGAAGCAGAAGTAAAGAGACAAGAATTACTGACGATGCGAGCATCTAGTTTTTCACTTGGGCCGATAGGACTTTAGTCAATGAATTGTCTCGGCATCTGCTTGCAAAAGCTTTCGGTACTCTAGACAGTGTGTGGACTTAGCAAACACTGGTCATGTTAGGTCTTTAAACGTTGAAATTATGGCAAGGTTGTATTTTGACACGAAGCTGTTGTGCAGGGGACAACTGTTCGCGTAGAATTTGGTGATGCTACCGCTGCTGCAGATCCAGCTGGTGCTCACACCATTGGCCGAAGCTTTCCGCACACCTACGGTCAGCCTTTGGCTCATTTCCTTCGGGCAACTGCCAAGGTTGCTGATGCTCAGATTATCACCGAGCATCCTGCTATGAGGTACTTAGTTCAATAATTTTCGACGTCGTTTTGCTGCATAAATGCAAGCGTTGTGATTTCCGGGAAATATTTCTGTTTCCTCTTCTATACATCTGAGTATCATGACGCTTGATATTGTTTTATTTCATTTCATATATGCAAATAGTTTGGGTCTTGTCATATAATGATGAAGATTCAATATGAGATTTAGAAACATTGTTTTGTCCTGTGGCATTCCATGTAACAGTTTAACCCTCCTTGTTTATGTTTCTTGCTTTGCATTAATCTCGCTAGGTCCTTTTGTGCTGCCTACCTGACCTTCCCTCCCTATAGCTGTAATACATTTCAAATGAAAAAAACTGCATTGCTGATTTTCTAGCAATTACTAATTTCGCATAGCTTTAGCTTCCTATCACAAAAATTTTCTGTATATTTGACTGCACATTCTCATGTAATTATTTCCCATCAGAACAGTGGACTATATCAGTGCTGCGATGTATTTTTCTTTCTTTAACTTGATTGGCACATGTTTCAAACTTTGCTAGGGTTGGAGTAGTCTTCTGTGGGAGACAGTCTCCTGGAGGACATAATGTCATATGGGGTCTCTACAATGCTCTCAAAATCCACAACCCTAGTAGTGTCCTACTTGGTTTTTTGGGTAAGTTGCATTTTGCATCTGATCTTCTATGGATTAGCTAATCCACAGATGCATGTTCAAATAGTGTTGAAATTGAGTCCATGAAATTTCAGGACTCAATTTTCATTTCCATCTAATGCCAGCATAACAAGGACAAATTACCATGTTTGGCTTTCTAACTTAAGCTATTGACTTTGTTGAAGTGTATATAGTGTTTTCCATAATGCTTGCCTGAGAAGATGGGAATCCTCTGTATTGGTATGTAAAAAGAGGTTCTGGTCAAACTAATGAGTTTGAGGATGGATGATGGATCTAAAATCGGGTATTTTTTTCTTTGGAAGGAGTAGGGAGTTCATTCTAATGTTAATGATATCATAATTCGGTGTAAATATTTTGTGAAAGGATACAATTTTGACGCTGTCAACGGTAAGAGAGAACATAAAATTCAATGTTCTTGGAACTTGGGGGTTATCAAAGGAAAATAGAAATAACTTGCTTCCATCATTTGAGAATCTAATTCAAGTATTTATTGAACTATCACAATTAAATGGAACTGTACTTCATCTATTTGGGCAAGCATGTCCATACATTTTCAGCTCCTAATGATCTAAATCCACTATGCCGATACATATGATGCATGCCATCCTCATTGGCCTCTGAGATTTCTTTCTACTTCACTAATTTTTTTTTAAAAAATGCTTATGTGGTATTCTGTCTGATCTTTGCTTTATGAAGCAGTAATCTGATTTTATTAAAGCCTAGCCAGCAAGGAGTGCAACTTTTGCTTGTTTGATCTGTTGAAATCAGTTACAAGGTACTTGTTATGTCATCTGTCAACAGGTGGCTCTGAAGGTTTGTTTGCCCAGAAAACTCTAGAGATCACAGATGAAATTCTCTCGACCTACAAGAATCAAGGTACATTCTAGGGAATATCATCTGATGGATACTATAGTGTCCAGCATTTCTGACGTTGATATGCTTGTCAAGGTGGTTATGATTTGTTGGGCCGTACAAAGGACCAAATAAGAACAACCGAGCAAGTCAACGCTGCACTGACAACATGCAAGAACTTAAAATTAGATGGTCTTGTTATTATTGGAGGTAACTGACCATATGGTGCCTCAAATGATTGATTTCCTACCACTGAAAACTTGGGTCTAATTATAGATGCTTGATGCTTTTGAAGGGGTTACATCAAACACTGACGCGGCTCAGCTTGCAGAAACATTTGCTGAAGCCAAATGCTCAACAAAGGTACTCCGGTTATATTGAAGCTGGTGGAAGTTTTAAAGTAACAGCACAATGCAATAGTCTCTCTCTCTCTCTCTCTCTCTCTCACACGCACACACGCACGCACACATGCACGCGCACAACATGTATGCACATGTGCGCCCAGTAACACACAGGTATAGATACGTGCAGACATATCCACGGATTTCTCGTGTGCTTGTGCTGCCTGTGTTTTTGAGCATGGACTCATCTCTCAACATGTGTTTGTTAATGTTAATAGTTAAGTATTGTCCATCTAATCTTGAGTTTCTTAAGGCATCTATCATACTAATAATTAGTTTGGATGATTTAGGTTGTTGGTGTTCCGGTTACCTTAAATGGAGATCTCAAGAACCCATTCGTGGAGACTGACGTTGGTTTTGATACTATTTGCAAGGTACTAAATGGGCCATCTTGATTGTGTGCTTGGTTTTGTTTGAAGTGGCTTTTACTTTTAACTTTTTTTAAATTTCGTGGCTCTCAGAATATGACTTTTATTTTACATGGAGCACCTGAAACTCTTTAATATTAGCAAATATTGACATAGAGATACATACATTGTTTTTTTTTTTAGTTTTTAGAGCTGAAAGTAAAATAGTCAATTTTAATTTTTTGGGGGAAAGTAACAGTAAGAAAAAGTACTTTGTAAAGCCTAAACTTCGAACCCCCCCCCCCAAAAAAAAAAAAGCCTAAACAAACACCGTAAATATTTATGTTACCAATGTACATTTGAGTTCATATATTCCCTGTCTTAAGAGTTTCAAAGGCTGTGGAATCATCAGTTAGATGGAAGAAACAACACTTCAAACTGGAGGCATCTTAATATTGTAAATCTGTACCTGGTCCCATTACTAATTTAGCTTGAATGCGCGATCTTGCAAAGCAAGTGATGTGCTTGACTCAGTATGAAAGGAGACGTGTACAGTTTGCCAATTAAATTCTCCTCAGGAGGAAATTCTGAGAGCAGAGATGCCCTTGAAAATGCATCTGTGTAGTGCCATGAGAAGAGTAGTTTCCTGGCTTATAATGATTTCTGAGAATTCCTTCTCATTTCGTTGTATCCAGGTAAATTCCCAGCTCATCAGCAATGTCTGCACAGATGCTCTTTCTGCAGAGAAGGTAAGGATCGCAGCTTTCAGACTTGCAGTTGATAAGCTACCTTGAAATTCAAATATTGTCAAGCTTCAAGTATGTTTTGCTCTGATTTATCATTATTCTATCAAAGAGATGCTATGGCATGTCTGTTGTAGCACATCACCGGCCTACAAGGCATCTCTAGTCAGTAGTCATTGCACTTAGATGTTTCATATTTATTCTGGCCATAATCTTGCCTTTAAATGTCTTTCTAAACATCTTGCCATCTCCTTTTAACTATTTGCTTTTCCTTATATTCTCAGTACTATTATTTCATTCGGCTCATGGGACGAAAGGCATCACATGTGGCCCTGGAATGCACTTTACAGTCTCACCCTAATATGGTAGCTATTTTTGGCTTTCCTAAGTCAGTGATCACTGATCTAGCATTGCTGTTGATGAAGGATTTCATTAATCTCTGTGTTTGCCTCTTATCCCTTCATATGTAGGTAATTCTCGGGGAAGAAGTTGCTGCGTCAAAGCTTACACTATTTGATCTGGCAAAGCAGCTATGCGATGCTGTTCAAGCTAGGGCAGAACAAGGTTTCTCAGACATCTCTAGAAATGCACTTGTGTTTCTGTATTCACCTACTGACTCAGTTTATGTTTCGATAGATAAGTACCATGGGGTTATCCTAATACCAGAAGGGCTCATTGAAAGTATTCCTGAAGTCTATTCTCTGTTGAAGGTAATGCATCAGTCTTTGCACTTTTACGAAAAAATGAAATGAGTGTTCCCATTTGCAATTGTAAGAAGCACTAGTTGCTTGTTCTTTGCAGGAAATTCATGGATTGCTCAGGCAAGGTGTTTCTGTGGAAAAAATTTCCTCTCAACTCTCTCCTTGGGCATCGGCACTTTTTGAATTTTTACCACCCTTTATCAGGAAGCAGGTTGGAATTATGTTTTTTTTTCATGCTTTACTATTCAAAGACAATCACACCATTCTAAAGTTCTTTATCTGTACTTTTGCCAGCTGCTCCTTCATCCTGAATCAGATGACTCCGCACAGTTATCCCAGGTACTGGATAGGTCACTGAGTTAAATTTTATGTGAAGGTTAAAGCATTTTTCATTTGAGACTAATGAGAGGAATCTTTTCTCCATTTATCTAGATTGAGACAGAGAAACTGCTAGCTCATCTCGTGGAGGCAGAAATGAACAAGCGGATGGTATGCCGAAGTTACCTTGATATGTTTGGCATGTTCATTCTACGCTCTGAATACTTGGTCCTTTTCCAAACTTCATAGTTGTTTTCTATCTTTTGATGAACATGAATTTATACTCAGATACTGATTTCTTCAAGCAAGGACGAAACTATCCATGTTCTCCTTTTATTTAGCTTAGCTGGGGAAGATCATCCCTCTTCATTGAGAAAAACGCCATTCAATATGAGTCATGTGGTTTAAATCTTTTGCCAAGAGTATGATCTTGCTGGAAAACTATTCTGCTGCTGGTTCTCATAATTGCTGCTGCATGTTTCACCAAGGTTCAATACATGGATTCAGTATTCAGCATCCCTAGAGAACATCAAACTCTGACCTAGTTTCCATGAGCACTGTTTCTTTTTATCTCCTGAGCCAACAAAGAAGATAATTGAATCTGAACCTCCATTAAGTCCTTTTTCCCAGTTCTTCCTTTGACACTTCTTTTATATTGTCTATTTAAGGGGGCCTTCTTTTAAGTATTGAAATGCTCTGTCATTGTTGTTGGTGCTTACAGAAAGAAGGAACATACAAGGGGAAAAAGTTCAACGCTATATGCCACTTTTTTGGCTATCAAGCTAGGGGGTCCTTACCGTCGAAGTTCGACTGTGATTATGCCTATGTATGTTCCTTACTAACAGTTGCATCACTGCATTCAGTAATGCCTTTTCCATGACTAAGATTTATTTCAATTCAGGTTTTGGGGCACATTTGCTACCATATACTGGCTGCTGGTTTGAATGGATACATGGCCACTGTAACTAATCTAAAGAATCCAGTGAATAAGTGGCGCTGTGGGGCTGCTCCCATAACGGTACGACTTTTTCTATTACCCCTCTGAATCTTGAGCTTGTCAATTTGGATTTCTACAGAGAAGTTTGTATTGTTAACTTCTTCAATTGCTTGTTGACTTCAGGCAATGATGACTGTCAAGCGCTGGGCCCAAAATCCCAATTCCTCATTTATTGGTAAACCTGCCATCCATCCAGCCAATGTCGATTTGAAAGGCAAAGCATATGAGTAAGTTCATGGAGAATGATTTCCTGGAACGATCTTTCCTTCTTTTTACACACAATAATATTTGTCCTGGTTATATGACATATCTACCTCATGCGGGAAAGAAGTGTGTACAATATATTGGTGATGGTACGATTCTCTTCTGGTTGTGTAGGCTGCTGCAAAAGAATGCGGTCAAATTCTTGATGGATGATCTCTACAGAAATCCAGGCCCTCTTCAGTTTGATGGTCCTGGTGCTGATGCTAAGCCTGTAACTTTGTGCGTGGAAGACCAGGACTACATGGGCCGTATCAAGATGCTTCAGGAATACCTTGACAAGGTGCTCATCTTTCCACTGTATCCTTCATTCCTCCTTTAAAGTCTTGTAGTTTGACTACGTAGCTTAATCTCTATATTTGCATGGGATTTCCATATAAAGAACTTTTAAATGGAGTCAGCTATCAAATGAGTGAGTTTGTGATGTTTATGGGGGAGGAAATGATGAAATCAGTCCTTATGGAGCATCAATCTTAGTAAATGAAACCCAGGCCAAACTAGGATTGGGATGCAAAAGTTTATGGTAGTGCTCGGAATGACATTTCAATTCCTTTGGATGTGAGGAAAGAATCACGTGGGAACAGGGCGAATCATTCTCGTTCTTGTGTTTGGTTTGCCATTTGAACTCTGGATTGGAGGGGACTGATGCAACAAATGTTAGATTTGTCCTTCGAATAAACATGAGGAAATGATGTGGTAACAGGGTGAATCATTCTCATTCTGGAGTTTGGTTTGCCATTTAAGGCCAGAGAGTCGCCATTCCTTGGCTGGAATCGAGTGTGTACCAATTCTACTTGTTACAGAATTTGGCATAGTTATGTCTTTTGATTGTTATGTTCTCTAGGATGCTTTTCCATTCTTTTCAGGTTTCAATGCTCATGTATGCTTTAGTGGTGCTGGGCAACTTATGTAATAATTTCATACTCATGTTAAAGCAATGCTCCTTTTCCAGTTGATTTGATTTACGGCATCTCTTTTCCAGGTCCGCACCATTGTGAAACCTGGGTGTTCGCAGGAAGTTCTCAAAGCAGCTTTGAGTTCCATGGCATCTGTAACCGAAGTCCTCTCTGTCCTGTCCGCACCTTCATCCAACGGCATCAACCACCTCTGAGCACACCTCACAACTAGAAGCTGGTGAACTCCCCTCGCGCCCCCACTCTTTCTTCTCAACCTATTATCGACTTGCTGGGCTGATACTATGTGATGAGAAACAATAAAAAGGAGGCATTCTCCTTCTCGTGCTACTTTACGCACATGTGAGGATAAGATTAGTCTTAGAAGTTTTTCTTTTTTGGTCAGGAGTGTTAGAAGTTTGAGGGGTTTGAAGTTTTGTTTTTCTTCTAATTTATAAGCTAGTCATGTTCTTTTCTTCTTTTTCCCCCCTTCTCGGTTTCTTTAACTTCTAGGCAGGTGGTGATGTGTTTTGTTTCCCAATAATCTGTTCACTGAAAATTGTTTTGATTTTGGGGTGTCGTGTGGGCATCTCAATGCAACATCATTTGATCCTTCCGACAGCGATTTGCATCTCAACTCATCTGGTATGCAGAAGAGTATCTAACTAAGATGTAGATTGACTTAGTGTCTACCGATACCTCTGATTTGGTGCGTTTGATCCATTTGAAATGGTGAATGCATTTCGACTCATTTGTGCTAGGGGTGAAACTGAGTCAAGTTACTTGCGAGTAGCTTGGATTCAGCTTGATGACTACTTGAGATCGACTTTTGAGTTTGAGCTCGATGAGCTTGTCTTGTCAAGTCAAGATTGAGCTGTGAATACTCAGTTTTGATAGCTTGTGGGGCCTCATTAAGCATAAAATCAAGCATTATTGGAAAAAAAATATGTTAACATCGATAAAAATGAACACAAAATTCGATGCTTCGAATTGCATAAACGTGCAAGTTTATTGAAGTCAAGCTTTTTATGTATATTAGTTATAAATGAGTCGAGCTGAACCGAGCTCGGCCAAGGTGATGGTTTTGACGGTGTATTGATTATTATAGTTGTTGAGACGAATTGCCCCGTCCGTGGCCTATAACATGATGGCTTATTGACATTTTTTTTCCTTCCTGCTTCACTGTTTCTAACGACATAGACATTAGCAGCATCTCCTAAACTTATGATTCCAAAACCATAAAAATTTTACTATTCATACTTGGTTTTCAAAACCAGAGACACAGGAAAGTGGGGAAAATATTTACAATAGTTTTATTGTTTTCACCTTATAGCTGACCCAACATTTGGACATCCACTTCCTCTATCTTGTAAAAGTTATCCACATTTTAGCAAATGTGGAATCGTTAATACAAACCAACTTGATCAAATTTTATTGGACTGTCCCCAAAGAGACATAAATAGCATCAACAATAATAATTAGGGTTGAGCAAGATGGATCGACTTAATCGAGGATTGCCCAAATCGGCCTAGTTCTATTCGATCCTTGAAGCGCCATTTTGGTTTTCGATTTCATAAATTGAAACCGCTGATTTTCAATCTGTTTCGAGTTCTTAAATATAAACCTAATAATCCATAGATTATTATTATTTATTTCTTAAATACAAATCTAATTAATTAATAAATAAAAAATTAAATTATGGATTGCTTAATCATACTAATAATCTACGGTTCCATTGGACCGTCTGGAAACCAACTGAACTAGTCTAGTTCCCCATCCTCGAAATTGGGAATCGATCCTTTGGGTCCAATCTTGATTTCTAAATGGGACTTGCTCGGACCGGGAACGATCACACTTAATAATAATAATAATAATAATAATAATAATAATCTTCACAATTTCCTGATTTTGCATGATATTTATCATGTCACGAAGAAGACGACGACGTATTACAACACGGAAGTTCAAGATTGTAGCTAAGTGGAGCATGAAAAAAAAAAAAAAAGGCAATCTGAAGGGGAACAAATTCATGGCGTCCGTTGCTTCTTGTTCTTCACTCAACGCTCTGTCCCTGCGACTTCGCTCCTCATCCAACAAGAAAGGTCATCGGCACAACTCAATTCCATCCAGTTTCATCGTTTCGCCTTTGCTTTTTTATTTATCCATTCAGATTCAGAAACGAGAGACAAAAGCCATTGAAGCGCTCTTTATTGGGTTTTTCTCCAGACTATGAAGCAGGAAGAAGATCCTGTTTGCAGTGTTGCTTAAACGATAGGCAACTCCAAGCACCGTAATTTCTTGACTTCTGCCGCTTTTTTGCAGGCATTTTTATCAAACATTAACAGAAAAAATAATTTTCTTTTTTTTCATTTGGATTGTTACTGTCATTGGGTTAGTTCCGGCTTGCACATGCAAGAACAGTGTGGAGCTAAGAGGAGAGAGATTGTGTTGCAGCTGGGTTTTGCTGCACTTTCGCTGCAGAGTGTTGCTTCAGATGCATTGGCTGAGACGGTGCTGTGGTCGTTCTTTTGCCTAAGCAAATGTTTAGGATATGTGGTTGGATTTGAGGGTTCTTATTTGGACCCAATTGGGAGTTTCAGGTGTAAAAGAGGATTTGCAAGTTTATGTGGATGATGTGAACAAGTTCAAGATATCAATTCCTCAAGGTGAAATGAAATGACCCATTAGTTGAACAGCAAAGCTTATTTTTTTTTGTTTGCAAATTGCAGAATTTCTCATTTAATTTTGATCTGTTATAGTTCATTTCACCTTTCTATTGGTTGATGTATTAGTATCCTGAAAGTTGAAGCCCTTGCTGAAGGGAATGAAATGGACATCAATGCCGGAAACCCCACAAGTTATAATTTTCGCTGCACGATCTAAGTCATGAATGAGACAGCACCAATTTTGCTGAAATGCATCATAACGAAGGCAATTTCCTAGTTTATTCTGTCTCAATATCAAGACGCGATGCGCTGGAGATTTAGAATTGCTCCATCTTCTTGCATAAAATCTTTACCGTTTCAGCATTGCGGCTTTACTTTTCTGCTTGTACTCTTTCTAGTAGATGAGAATGTGATGACAGTTTGAAGTACTGAATCCTGTTTATTCAGATTGGCTGGTGGCTAATGGTGAGCCTAATGGATTCAAATCCGTTACTGCTTTCTATCCCAAAGAAGATTCAACCTCAAACAGTTATGTTTTACTCTGCTTCACAGTAGATTTCATCTCTCATCATCTGTGGTTCATCTCTTCACTATTTTGAATCCTGATGATTCGTCAAATTGCATCTTGTTTCTCTTAGTCAGTGTAGCCATCACCGGTATTGGCCCAGACTTCACAAAAATGGGATTTTTGGCAAAGTCGACGCTTTTGCCGAGAGCCTGGTAAACATCTTCTTCCAACTACTGAAAGCTCATTCATCTGCTACCTTTTTTTTTTTTTCGCTTGAAATGCTTCTAAATTTCTGCTAGCTGTTGTAGGTGAACGGTTTGGACAGAAGCTGGAAGAGGCCTCCTGCTGTGGCAGCTAAACTCATCGATTACCGAGATGCCAATGGTAGTAGTCTCTCAACCACAATCTTCTCTAGCTAAACAGAACCTCCCCTTTCTCACACGAAAATATCGAGTCCATCTGCATCTGTATCGTGGCCTTCGCTCCTATACCTTGAGTGATGGCCTTAATCTGAATTTATCTGTAGTGCATATCATCTCCTGAATGAATTGTTTTTGATCAGGATTCTATTACATCGAGTCTTCGCTTCAAAATCCGGGGAGAGCCAGAGACATATATATTCAGCAATCGGGATGGCGTTCAACGGTTGGTACAACAGGCTGTATACAGTGACCGGACAGGTATGACGGTATTAGATCTCAGGAGAATCGGATTTGCTATCTTCACGATTCATCCTTTTACTGGAACCCAAGGAACTAAATTATATGCTCTGTGTTCTTGTAGTTTGTGGAAGAAAAGTCCGAAGCATACGGATCGAAGATAGAACAGGTAAATTCATTCAACCCAAGAACTTTATAATCCCGACTACATCTCGCGCTTCGTCATAGATTCATAAACTAATTTCTTATCCAACACGAACTGCAGGCAGTTGCTTCCTTCCGATTTATTTGAAACCAAAGAAGATGAAAGCGGGAATAGTTCGTGCTCAAAGAGCGTAGTTGATTTGGGGTTGTTAACGCCATCCGTGTATTGCACACTCCTAACCATTTTAAGTCCACTGGATCCACAACAGAGCTTGTGTATTTTGTCAACAAGTTGGAACGAAAAATACTCAGCAATTAAGAACCTGAACAAGAAAGTAATTTTTACGCAAGGATAGAGGGCCATTCGCCGAAACGCTCTGGACGCAAACAGCAAGTATCGCCCTTTTCAATTAGAGTGCCTTCATAACATTACAACAGCTTGTCATAGGAGAAAGTAATTAAATCAACAGTTCTAAGAATCTCCCTTGCACCCTCTCCAATTTTTAGATGCAGCATTTTTATGTAATAACAGGGGAGAGCTGGTAACAAAGAGTGTACTCTTCATTTGCTCCAACTGTTTGCCCTCTCTTCTCCAATCAGTAGATCCAACTCTCAAAGCGAAATATCTTGTCATGGAATTTCCTTCATCTGGGAAACCATGACACCAGTGTAAAGGAAAAGTGCATTGTCAGTGAATCGTCACCAAACTCAATCAAAATTTTCATTCTGCATTCTACAAAAAAGGTCGAAATGGTGGGAGCAGTTGGAACTTGGAGGGGTAAGCAAATCCAATATGCCTGGCATCTGCTGCAAGGATGCGGATCAAGGAATGGGGCAAAAAAGACCAGTGTAATCAGAAGTAGTAGATGCCGCTTTGGAAAACACCTTATCCTTCCAAAGAGCAAGACTAGAGCTAATTTTTTTTTTATTTGCACCAGAAAATGACGTCGCCATAATGTAATTTCAAGGCAAGACAGATGATGAGGACAATCAGGTCCAAAACAGGAGAATCCAAGCAAATCTTTTCAGACAATTCAGTTTTCCACCCAATTTTTTTCTGAATAACCAAGCAAGTATGTCAACTTCCAGGAGATAGTCCAAGGTAGACATCGAACCACCAAAAATATTGACAGATGTTATCAATATAGAGCCATGGTTGATGCAATTTATATATTTTGAGACCGTCCAGGTGGGTGGCAGAATTGGAGCCAAAGATCAAAATACACCACTAGCACAATGTATCAGCGCACTAAGACTTTTTAAAGTAAGAAGAGCAAAACACACACGCGGCACATCCCACAATGTCTAGATAAAGCTCTCGGTCCAGAGCAAGCTCTCCTTTCTCAAGCATTGAATTTGTCTTCCATCCAATAAGAGCTCCTTACTAAGTAATCGTAGGGGCTGTCTCTCCATCATTGGCAGAAACTTCAGCTTCTGAACTACAGCATTACGAATGAGGTCATTGGATTACTAAGAAGAAGGGCGAGAATGTAGTGTCCAATGCCCAAGTCACCCAGCAGGGTGGTGAGACCAAAAAAACGGTCGGACAAACGTAAAAGACAAGTTCTTGGGCACATGCATGGTGTAGAAACAAAAATTTGCAACAAGGAAGCATAGACAAGACCATACATGCTTCACGAGTAACTCAAGGTATAGGCCGTGTTCATAATTCAGAATTTGTCTGAAAAAATTGCATACTAGATGTCTACCCAAAAAGTCTTCAACAAACAGTACGATGTAGTGCGCGAGAAAATCAAATGGAATGTTAGAATGAAAGTAATCAAAGCAGTAAGAAGTCGGTTGTGAAAATCTTGAATGGTGATACAAATGGCTATGGATATGTAGAAAAATGAAAAAGGTGGAGGGGGTGAGCAAGCACTATTCCCAAAGATAATTTTCGCGGCCTTCACAAAGTGCGCAAAAGATCTTTGTTTGCATCTACCCTCAAAGATACACGAACTGTCTAAATATTCATCTCTGTAGTTCGTGTGCAGGACTCTCTCCTCCGGATGGGGCTTGTTCTCAGAGCTCGATGCGAGTGCAAGACAGTGCGGGGATGTCTGGAGTAGGGGAGATTGGCAACACATGACGGGTTGCACGTTGGAATGGTCTGCGAAAGGAGTCTGTGAGCCGAGAGTGCCTGTGCGTCACCACGCAAACGGTTGATCGGGGGGATCGACAGATGCCAGTTGGTAATGTGTCTGGAGAGTTGTTGTCAACAACGATCGGTCTGATGTGTTGTGAGTGGACGATTGCATGGCGTCAGGACAAGGTGAGTGTGCGCCATAAGTACGGTTGGTGGAAGAAGGTGGGGGGTTAGACGGCGAGGAGGCAAGGGGGCAGAATATTCGGAATATGAGGAAACGGCAGAGAGGGAGGAGGCGGGAAGCAGGGGATGGTCGTGATGGTCCGAGGGCTGGCGTGATTGCAAATGTGGTGGGGTAACCCGTGCTAGGGGGCCGACAGAAAGCTTGGCGGTGGTATGGGTTGGCGAAAGTTAGGGGGGTGCGGCACCACTTAGGGGACGTGTGGCTGGGCGAGGAAGAGGCCGTTTCATGCGTGCCTTAGGCAAGGACCGGTCATTCGGAAGGGTAGATGGCAGAAGGGCTGAGAGATTGTATTAGCCAACGGAGGAATGACAGCCCTAAAGGCCGTGGAGATAGGAGCGTGCGGATGGATGCTAAGATTCACTGCTGGAGGAAGGAAGAGCTGGATTCTGGAGAGAGCTTTGTATTATGTCTGGACATTGTGGAGGGGCAGGTGTGTGTTGTTGCTGCTTCGTACTGATAAAATGTGGTAGAGATTAGATTGTGGGTAGTGTGGTATTTTGATCTTTGGCCGTACTGACAACAAAATGGAGGATCTAAATATTATAAATGCAGTTACCATGCGGGAGCATAAGATTGATAACGAGTGACTGCCAATAGTTTGGGGAGAGGTGGGGATTCTGATGGTCGACCGTGGACGTACCCGAGTTGAAATGACGGGCCTGGGGTATGTAGAATAAAAGGGGGCAAAAGGAATTGGCGGAAAGAGTGTGGCTTGGAAGGCGTGTCCGTTTTCAGGCATTGGTCATCAGCTGGCTGCGGGGCAAATTTAGGGAAAGTGTGGCGGTGTTCATTGGCGCGGTACAAAAAAAAAGAGGTAAGGAGTTGAGCGCGAGTACTTGCGTCGTTTAGGAAGGTATGTAATGGGTGGGGTCTAAAGCAGGCAGCGACGACGGCTGGGCGGGGCCCATTCCTGAGCCGCATCCTTGACTAGCAGGATGCGAGCGGATAGTTAGAATGTGGACTTGGACCAGCCGGCCATAGTGTCCAAGGGATGCTCCGCCCTCACCTGGGTGGGGTAGAGACAGAGTAGGAAAATTGTTGATTGGAGGGTTGGTGACGATCACTGACAAGAGGATCTGTCGTACACTGGGTGCGGGATGGGTTCCCAGATGAAGGAAATTCTATTTGACAGATAGTGCAACGGGTTCGAGGGGGGAAAAGGGGGGGAGAGACTGAGGGAGAAGGAGATGGCAAACAGTGTGTGGAGCAAAGAAGAGGACACGTCTGTGGTATGACCAGCGCTACCGGTATTAAAGAAGGAGAAGGCTGCAGTGCTAAAAATGGAGAGGGTGCAAGGGAGATTCTGTAGAATACGGGGGGTGATAATGTGTACTTGCATCCTATGACAAGCTGGTGGTAATGTGGATGGGAATGCATCGTGCGTGAAGGGAAAAGGCGGGAGAGCTTGGACTGGGTGTCGCGAATGACCGCTGTAATCCTGTGCGGTTTCGCGAAGTGACCTGCGAATAACCTTGCGTAAAAAGGTACGTCGTGGGCATGACGTTGCGTATAATTGATCGTGAGTATGGTTTTCTGTGCAGAAGTGTTGAAATAAAGACACAAGCTTGCTGATGGGTGGATCCAGGGAATTAAAAATGGGTAGGTAGGGTGGCAGGATACACGGGTGGCGTGACAACCACAAGGATCAACTACAGCATCGTTGGAGCACGAACTCATTCTCCGCTTGTCAGCTTCGTTGGTAGTGTCAAAATGAATCGGAAGGAAGCAACGGCCTGCAGTTCCGTGGGGGAGTAAGAAAGGTGGGAGTTTATTGAGAAAGCTATGGACGAATGCGGCGAGAGGAGTAGGAAGGATAATGATATAAAGTTCTCTTAGGGGTGAATGAATGGTAACTGCTTATTGATCGTTGATCTGTATGCGTGCGGAGAATGTTTCGTGTCCATCAAAACTACAAGAGACACAGGAGCATATAATGTATAGGGCCTTGGCGTTCCAGTAAAATGGATGAAGCGTGAAGATAGCAAGCCGATTTCTCCTCGTGATTCAGGAGATGCGAGTAAGACCGGCCGGGACCGGGGCCGCGGTCCACGGGGAGTGGACTAGCCCTGTTGGGAGGTCCGAAATTTGGTGAATGCGCACCATCCGATTGCTGAATAGAGATGTGGGTCTGGGCTCGCCCGGAGTTTTTGAAGCAATACTCGAGGGTGTATGAGAGATCCTGGGATCAAAAACAACTTCATTCGGAGGTTTTTTTGTATTTTTTTTTAGGAGAGGCACGTTACGGAGAATGTAAATTCAAGAATGTAAAGGCAAGGGACTCTTCAATGGTAGAGGTAGCGAAGGCCACGAGACGGACGGCAGAGGGATCGCGACAGTTTGCGTGGTAGAAAGGGGACGGTTATCGGGTTAAGCGGTAGAGAAGTGTTATTGTGGTTGAGAGATATACGACCAGTGGGAGCATCGCGGTAGATCCCCGGATGGAAGTTTGTGAGCATGCCACAACAGGAGGCCGCTGCCAGCCTGCTGTCCAAATCTCCGTGTCACCAGACAAGCGAGCTAGCAGAAAGTGAGATAGCAAGGGCAAGCGAAAAAAAAAGGTAAGGGGGTGGGGGGGGGGCAGAGGAATGAGCTTTCAGGAGTGGGGAAGAAGATGGTGACCAGGCTCTCGGCAAAAGCGTGCGCTGTGGCCAAAAGAGCCCAGTGGTGTGAAGGCTGTGGCCAATACAGGGAGTAGCGACACTGGACGGATTAAGAGAAACAAGGGCGAATGGTGGGACGATAGCAGTCAGGGAGGCAAAAGAGGGAAGATGAGGGTGGAACCAGAGGGAGGATGAGAGATGACAACTAGGGGAAGGAAAGCAGAGGAAAATACAGGAAAGGGTGGAGGGGTAGAGAATCTTAGGGGGGATAGAAAGCAGCTAACGGATGTGAAGCCATTAGGCTCACCATTAGCCACGGGCAGCAATCTGAATGAAACAGGTATTCGGGATAATTCAGACTGTCATCACATTGCGAATAGATCTACGAAAGAGATACAACGCAGAAAAGCCGAAAGGGCATAGGCGATGCTGAGGGGAACGTTGTAGAAGATGTTTAAGGCAAGATAGAGGGAGCAATGACGACAAATCTCCAGGCGGCAACGGCGTCTGGATAGGGAGATACCAAGAAGAATAACTAGGGAAATTGCGCTTCAGGAGGAGGCAGAATCAGCACATTAGTGAAGTGGGGTGCGCGGAGGCAGGTGCAGGACTGAGATCGGGCATGGGAATAAGAGAACGGATTCGGAGGAGGGTGGGAGGCTAGCGCATGCGAGGGGACAGTTGCAGGCCCGGTGCAGCAAGAGGCGTCACACGGGCCAGGATACGTAAAGACATACAATACAGTAGAAAGGTGTGAAGATGGAACGGTATAACAGAGCACAAAAAGTGTAGAAGAGAAAGTTCTGCCCAATGTTTATTTGTCTTTGCTGGTGAAACACAGCTATCATGAAGAATTAGGCAATGTGGTGTTCTGGGAACTTATATGGTGTGTAATTTCATTTCACCTTGAGAGAATTTGATGAGTCTGAACTTGTGCACATCATCCACATAAACTTGCAAATCCTTTCTTTTTACAACCTGAAACTCCCAAGTTGTGTCCAAATAAGAAACCCTGCAGTATAGCTCCAATCCACAAATCCTAAAAATTGTTTGCGTAGGCCATAACAAGAACGACACAGAACACCAGGTCGCAGCCAAGACGATGCTGGTAAAGCAACAGGACGTCTAGCAGCGAATAGTGCAGCAAAACCCAGCTGCAACACAAGCTCGTGCATCCTCTTCAGCGTCCACACTGGTCTCTGCACGTGCTAAGCCGCGAACTGTAAGCCCGATGGCAACAGCTGACACAAAGTCCAAAGGAAAAAAAAGAAAATGATGGTTGATTTCTGGGAACGGGGTGATGAAAAGAGTGACCTGCAAAAAAGCGACATAAGGGTCAAGACAATATTACGGTGCTGGGAGTTCGCCCAGCGGTTTAAGCAACGCCGCGCAATAAGAGGGGGAAGCTATCTTACTGCGTCAGTAGTCTGGAGAAAAACCACAATAAAGATGCGTGGCTAATGGCTGGGGGGTCTCCGTGTGTTGCTGGAAGCGGAATGGATATAATAAAAAAGCAAAGGTGAAAGCGAGGAATAACTGGAGGGGTAATTGAGTTGTGCGAGGACGCTTTCTTGTGGTCTTGAAGTGCATTCGGTGGTCGAGTAAAGTCGAGGGAGGACAGGAAGCGGTCCGGGAGGCCGGTACGGCGTATAGAACAAGAAGCAGCGGACGCCGGACAGTGAGATGTGTTCCCCTGTAAGATTGCCTTTTCTTTTTTTGTTTCGAAATGTTTGCTGCCACTGTAGCTTACCAATCTTGAAGAGGACGTGTGTTCCTGTAGTTTAATAAGGTACGTCGTCGTCTTCTTGCGTGGACATGGGATAAATATCCATGCAATAGATGCATGGAAATTGTGCCAAGGTATTATTATTATTGCTTATTATTATACTTATAGTATTAAGTGTGTGATCGGTTCCACGGTCCGCAGACATGAGATCCCATTAGAAATGCTAA
>JAGVVM010006889.1:0-38670 GCA_019149425.1 Psidium friedrichsthalianum
GGTGTGTGAGAGAGAGTAGAGAGAGGATGTTAAATAAGCATGGCACCTAAAGTAACCCTCTTGAAGAACTTAAGAGTCCTAAATACCCTCCCCCCAAAAAAAAAACAAAAAAAAACCAGAAAAAAAAAAGCGCACACAAGAAAACGAAATACATATGCTAATCATATCCATACTACAGAGAAAGCCTCTCAAATGGAGAAACAGGAACACTATCCGCAATATATGCATCAACAATTAAAATTATGTCGGATAATCAAACAAATCTACTCACCGCAAGCAATTCTGCCGCCAGCGATTTCCAGTTGTTTTGCTGAGCTCATGCCCCCCTGCAAAAACAAAACAAAGCTCATTAAAGCATCAAACCACCCGTCAATTTTCTATACTTCCATTTCCAAATCACCACCTGCTTAAAAAATTTGAGCTTGAGATATCAGTAAAAACAAGGATAAGTTGAATTAAACCCACCAGCAACAAAAAAAATAAAAAAAAATGTAATGTAAATGAACAACCAATCAGTTTGCCACAAACACAAATTAATCCTCTCCTCAAACTCCCTCAGATTCCACCTAGATCTCCTGTCAGGCTTTCAAAGTAGATCAGATAACATACTTAACGAATAGTACATGAAAGGTCATTTCTCCCGTAAGAGACTACGTAGTCAGCATAAAGTTTTTGCAGAGAGAATTTAGAAAATTACCTTGCCAAGATCATCAGGATCTGTATGGACAACACAGCCCTTCCAACAATGAATTAGGTCCAGTGAGGGGAATCTGCAAGACATGTCTAGGACGTTATCCAACACTCAAGCTGGAAGCACCCGAAATGAAGAAGAATAAGATGATGAAAACAGAGAAGGAAGAAAAGGAATGATCAGGGGCAAAAACTGACCTGCTTGTCGGTAATGGTGAAAGTAGCAGTACTGAAAAAGAAAATGAAATTATATAAACACATACATAGCACCATAAACTACAGTAATCAGATATAGGTCAATCTGATTTTCAAAAGACTTTTAATAAGATGCAAGACATGTAGCAATAATAAACAAATCAAGAGCAACACCGTACAATAAAGGAATGTCATGGATACAATCTATGAAACCCCTTGTGCTGCAACACTTATTGCCACAACTAACGGATTAGTTAGCCAATAATAGACATACCATCATCACCAACAGTCACATTTCCCAAATCACCAGCATGACGATTCTCATCTTCAGGGGCACCATGATCCTTACAAGCAGGATTAAAATGTGGTCCTGGAACAAATTAATCACAGAGAATCATAGTTAGAATGCATCCTGTATCTCGCACTACATATGCGAAAAGGAATGTTAAAAACGTGTACAAACATAAGAAATACGTAAATAATACTTTTTGTTGTTCCAAAAATCAACATGAGAATTCTTCCAATCAGTACCAGTTGACATGCAACCATTGGTTGTGTCCCCAAAAACATGAACATGGAAACCATGAAGCCCGGGCTTGAGGCCAGAAAGTCTTCCAGTTACCGTGGTCGGGCTGCACGTCATTTCCAACAGATAAAACTAGATGGTTATGTTTGACCAAATGAATAAACAAAGACCAAGACCATTTAGCAGATCGCACGTAGCTTACCATCTCTTCTTGGGTGAAGTAGACAGTGCCACTGACACCCTCGCTACTCCGAGAACAGCAACAGCCTTCACCATTATTGTCCTTTGTGATCTGAAAGCAATAGCAATCTGGCTCACTAATCACATCACAGAACACAGATTGGCAAGAGATCAATGTAACCGCATCAAATCCAAGATAAATTTTCAATCTGCCGTAACAAGCTTTGCAGAAACACAGCCAAAAGGCAACGAATGAGAATACAAAGTCTGCAATCAGCATCAGTGTAGATTTTGATACGCTCACTATAGTGATTTGTTGAGTCCCTTCTTATTGTAACCGACACCACAGTAGGTGTTTCGGCAAGTCAAACTTGGAAAATGCTGACGCAATGATACAGTAAATGAAATAAGTAGAATACAAGAACTCAGGCTCTGTCTGTTTCAATTATTTGGAAAATATTTCCTAAAAATGATCGCTTCAAATAATTAGTTAATGGAAAAATGTTTTCATTATCCACAGCAGCTTATGTATATACATCCCTTTGCATGAAAATTTTTTCGTTCACCGATTTCGTAAGTGATACAAGCGAACGTATTTTGAAGAATGTTTTATGTAAATCATTATTTTCCAGAAACAAATGGAGCCTCGATTGCTCTTGCGATGACGATTCCTTCATCTACTTTACCGCATCCGATTGAAAAATACTAAAGAATCATTAAAAAGCTGGACAACAAAAGCTACATAAAATCGGCACGACTCAGCTAACAGGCAACAGCGATCATTTGCACAAGTAACTGTCCCTCTTCCTCTCTCTCCATGTCACTCACTCTCGGTAGATAAAGCGATTGAACATCAAAAGAAACAAGATCGCACAAACAAACCCAAAAAAAAAAAAAAAGTCCGAAAAACCAGATGACGGACAATCACGCCGCTCGGTGACCAGCGCCGGCGGAATCCAAGCATAGAAAAGCATAATCAACAACGCCGGAAGCCGACGAGAACGCATCAGAGAAAAACCCTACCGCAGAAAGAACACGAAGCAACTGGTACGGTGCTATTCCTACTAGTCTTACATCACGAACAGCGTTTTATACGTGGTACGAACATCGAGAAGAGGAAGAGATTCAACCTACCTCAGATCACCCCTTCGGGAAGGAGAGAGAGAGAGAGAGAGAGAGAGAGCTTGGCGCAGTGGACGCAGCAGTAGAGAGAGGCGATGAGTGAGAGAGGAGTTCTTTCGATTCGACTGTCAGCGTATATCCACAGGGCGGAGCGATAGAGGAAGAGAGTGGCACATGTTTCTAGAGTTTACTCCCAGCGGACTGCGCACTTCCACTTGTCGCGCGATTATCTGCCAGGTTAAAAAAGAAATATCTTTTTAGGGTGGAAAAGTTGAAAACGGATTTCAACCGTTCGATTGGCCCCAAGTTAGAAAAGCCTGCCCAACTAGTTAACTGGTGGGCGATTTTATGACAGGAAAATCACAATTATAATTTCTCACCGTTTGAATTAAATGTAACAGATTTCCAGACTATTTGATTCAGTATTTGATCAAAGGACTTTGAAAAAAAATTACAAATATCTTTGAGTTAAGAGATTCAATGAAATATAAATATTATTGTGGTAAGCTGTAATTAAATTGATGAATAGCTTGACGAATCCGAGAACGCGACGTGTCTAACAGCTTGTGTGGTCTTCAATAGATTTATAGTAAGTTTGCTTGGAATTGTCCGAGATACAAAGCGGGGATCCATACAAGGTAAATGGAAGAGATACCCGAGACTCTTTCTCAAGGATCAAATGATATTTGATCCATGACTCCTTGACGTCTTTTGATGGGGATGTGCGTAGAAGAGAGGATTCGTAGCAGCAGAAAGTCAGAAGTCATTTCTTGTCTGACATTGCCGTTGTGTGGCGCGAATCCTTGCGTGAATCTTCCCACAGCTGGTCCTCGATGCCGAGCTTCCTTAGCTCGACGAGACCTCGCTCGACTGAATATTAAAGAAAAAGTAAATAAGTCAGTGTAGAACATGAAGAAATGAGAGAACAAGCAAACACGAGCAGCAAATCATGTCCAAAAACAACAGTGTAACAGAAGTTTCCCAAACTTCAAAAGTGCAACGGGTGCCGTTCGCCAGTACCCTGACCAGCGAAAGCTAGCCCGACTCGGAACTACCAAGGCGTCGATTTCTATTTCACAGCTTCGAGAGGAGGGCTAGTGGCAATCGAAAGAAAAGCTCATCCGTAAGATGATTTTCCAACATTGTCTATAAATTAATGAATGGCATTCCCCAATCAGCAGCATGAAGATTAGTGTCGGCATAGCAGCTAAAAGGGAGGCAGTGAAGAAACTGAAGGATATTTTGTCAAAAGGTTAAAATGCAACTTAACATTCAAGGTGGATCAAAGATAACGGCAATCATTTGTGCAAGACTATCAAGAAGCAGCTAATCCGATACTTTAAAACGAATTTCCGTGATGAAATTATTAAGCTAAAACCAGACTTTTTTTTTTTCCTTTTCTTGACCTTCTTTTGGTGGGATTCTTACAGAGAGAGGGAGTGAGGAATTACCATCAACTGCGTCATGCGAAGTAGTGACCGAGTGCTTTGGTTGATAAGGACTTGCAGGCGCTCATCTGCTACATCTATCTCCAGCCCATGGTTTTTTGCTCTCTCCAGAAGTATGTCAGCCATGCCTGCCACAGACCCACTGCATGATCAGACATCTAAGGAGAGGTCCGGTGCAACTTTGTTAAAGCGATGTTAAAAGCACATAAACTCAGATAGTAATGCTCAAAATGCTGACGAATGATCTAACTTTTGCTTTGGAAGTTCGTACAAAGTTCGGATTGGTGAACATGTATCCACCTATCATTGCAACTTCTCGGTAATTTTCATCTTATGATGTTTTGGCACCCATATGACCACGTAAATATCTTGAACTACAGTTCTACCATTCATTTGTCGAACAAGTAGTAAAGATTGATATTCAACAATTAATGATCATATTATACTACAAGCATATTTCATCCCAACGGTTCATTCCTTTCCATCAGCAGACAAGTACATGCAAAGCACTGGAGAGCCCTCAAGAAATGCCGATTGTTTCTTCCAATATAAAGCCGTAGATGATCAAACAGCCAGAGTAAGAAATAGAAAGAACGCTGTTGATTATCTTCATCCATCGAGAAGTGAACGCCTGTTTATCTATTAGCTTCTAAGCTTACCGAAAAAACACTGCCAAACGTACCTGCTTGAAAAGCACATCCTCAGATTCCTCTTTGCTCAATTCTGCATGTATAGTTGCTTCTTTAGAGATTTTCAAACATGTCAGAGAGTGCCATAAATCCAACAAATTACAAGCAGAACATATCATCCAAAACAAAGAGAAAATAGGAAAAGAAGATAAACTGAATATGGAAAAATGGAACTGATGATAATGGAAATAGGTATTATCAATTATTCCCGTTTCATGGATGAGATATATAATATGCTTTTGACATTTTGATCGAGCATATTCCGTCAAACGTAAAGTTAGAAATATTTCCATAAACATTTTTATCCTGCCAAAAAAGGATTGCAAACAACCTATTACCCACAAGTGAAGTTGGCTCAATGAATCTTCTGTGATTGGGATACAAATTTATTGGAATAGAGGAAAGCAAAGGAGAGAGACAGACACAAAAACTTAAGGGGAAGATCTTGAGGATTTGAACTTTAGCGTCACCTAATATCCAAAAAGTTTAAGGACTAAGATTGAAACAACATATTGAGCATTGGGACAAATTTCATGCCAAGTGAGCATGAAACTCCAAAGGCCTTTCAAATCATTGCAAAGTACTGCGCCTTGATGTTTTTCTCTACTGGAATTAATCCCTATCATGATAAAAATTTATCAACGAGATATAAACCATCGAAGGAAAAGAGGGTCTAGCCAACTTTCAGATGGTCAACTTCTTTTCCATAAGGAGGGACAGGAATTGGGTGAAGGGATGAAGTATTACCCAAACTTGTACTGAATTTGTTCGACCACAAATAGAAAAGAAAAGATATATATGTTAACTGGATTATTTCTTGTTTAAGCATTCATTTCAAGTCAACGCAAAAGCTCCACCTTTCACTTGCTTTTAACTTTTATTCAAGACGACAATCATATCATCATCTAATCTCAGAAACCAAGCATATAACACGTGGTAAAGCTCATAACAGATTAAAATCCTTCCTCAATCATATGGCTGTTAGTATGCTGAGAAGAACCGTCATATTAATATTTTGTAGTATGCAATACTTACCAAATACTTCTGTCTGTCCCTCAATCGGCAACTTCAAGTCATCTGCACCAAATTAGAGAAGAAAAGATATATGATTAGCCATAATCCTAACATTTACCAACATGGGAAGACAAGAAGAAATAAAATTGCTCTCATAGCTCAAAAGGAATAATTTCAGTCCAAGAATATACCCCAGCTTGTTGGAACTCCAAGCAAATTAACTCGGGAACTAAGTGCATCGGTAAATACACGAAAGTCTACAAGCAAGATGGAAATCTGGGTAATCAAACTGTAACCTCATACCTGGATTGCTAGCTTTGAGAATGTTTTTACGTCGGTGTTGTGCCATTGCAAGCAATATCGCATCCTCTACCTTTTGAAAGGATGGCATTACATTCAATGCATTGTGGAAGAATTACATTTTACAGGAATTTATAGTAGGAACCACAGATCTGAAAGGTCATGGTCCTCGCAGAAACATATCAACATGAGGTATACATTCCTTGTGAAACCTAACGAAAGAGCACAATCCAAAAAAAACTGATGATCATGCCACAGCCATGATGAAAAATAACAATTGAATGCCATCTGATTTATGGACCATTATACTGTATACTATCAAGAGCAGAAAACTCACTTCAGTGTTCCTTGAGGTTATATATCCAAGATAAAGTGCCGTCCTAAGTAGAACATGACAACACTTTACTTGTCAGTGAAGCTCTGTTGCTATTTACTTGTGAACATTAAGGAAACAACCTACGGTGTCTCATGGAAGTCCAATGAAGGATCAATGCCTATTCATTTATATTAAATCTTAACAGTGATATGAAGGAACTCAGGAGAAATTTTAATAGGAATTTTGCTTTGTTATCATTAAATAGCTTATTAATTACTAAAATGTTTAGTCCATAACTAACAGCATATCCATCTTAATTCCCAACAATGTTGAAAAGAAACTCAGCCTACACCCTTATCTATCACCTCTATGCAAACAAATAGAAGATGCATTGAATGAAACTGCTTTGTTTCCACCTCCATGTGCATCTCACAAGCCAAGACATCGTTAGCAGCAGTTCCAACTCATTCACCTTTTCGTGAGATCATAAAATATATAGTTGGACTTTTAGTGTCCTTTGTCTTGGGTGCTACATGTAAAATCCCATCAGCATCATCAAACCATGGTTGAAGCTTAAATTGTGTCCCTTAAAACAACAGTATCCCGTGAAAAAGGTTGAGCCCGCAGGTATTCACATTTTTTCTTGATGCTTCTTATAAGTGAGTGAGTGAATCGCCTTGATTTTTTTGTTCATTGTTCAAAGCTAGAGCATTCACCTTAAGTGAAGTTATCAGACAGAACTGCAGCAACACTATTCCAACATATGCATGTGGATGTGCATAAAAAAACTTCCGACAGATAGAACAACTCATGCCATCCAGCTGAAATCATGACTTCACCCTTCATTTAAAAGACAGTTGGATAACTTGAAGAGGATATAATAGAAACCTTCAATGAAGCTAGTTCCCGCAAACCTTTCTCAACTAAAAGCAAGCTCTCGATATTCAGCTCTCCAGAGTGCTCGTTTTTATCTCGAAAAAATCTGTCTCTTTCATTCATATTGTCGTACACTGCTCAATTAAAAGCAAGTTGATACCATGTCAGCAACAAATTAAATCCATTATATGTGACGTTCTAAATATAGTGAGGGTAAAAAGAACTAATGCTGTGACAAAATAGGGTTTACTATATGAATTCTCCTCTTTAGCTTTTTGCCCGCAGCTAGTACAACTTCCACAGGACAAGGGCAAAGGATGACCAGTGTTCATACTTTGCTTCAGCAATTTCTGCATGAATACCTGCGATAAGATTTTAAGGAGGCATTGAAGCTCTGAGGAATCTCTGCCCTGTCTTTCTTGGGCAAGTCTGTGAAAGCCATGCAAAGGCAACTGTAATTATGTTATCGACACATATTACCTAACAATCAAACTTTTCCAATGTTAATCTTTCTTTAGTCATTAATAGGTTATCAGAGAATCTTTCTAGCTGCACAGGACATACACAGTCCATGACAAATTTATTCTCAAACTCTCGCTGTTGGACATGAAGGGACTTTAATCAGATAATAAGATCATGTTCTCTACTAAAAAGAACAATGTAAGCAATGGCTTCCATCTTATTTAGGCACTAACAGACGTATAATGATATCTCCTCGTTCAATGATATAGCTAGTAAAGTACTTGGCACACCTATGAGGAATGCAAAAGCAGTATCCTCTCCTCGTGTCCTTGCATTGCATCAAATTTTGGTGTTTCTACATGGCTTGTCCATGAAAGGAATGAGACAGTCACTGATAAGCTCTCTTTTGTTTTACGAGTAGCACTTGTGTTCCCTTTTAGCAGAGTTGCCTCTGGGATGCTCACAGAGAGTGTCATAGACTCATAGCTTCATCAATCACCCAAGCAGGATGAAGAGGTTTATATATATATAGATTTAAATACATACACATGCACAGAGTCCAGGCGTTCCATTTAACAGAATGTTGTACATGACGTGATAAAGATTAGTAGTTGCACCTCTGCTACAAATAAGCATAACTGATTCAAATTATCGCATCTGTCATGGAAAAAGTGGCATGTTCTTAAGTTATGAAAATGACTTCACCGTATTTAATACATAGACTCCAGTACCGAGCAAGCCAAGATCTCTTTAGGACCACCTCCTCCTAAGATGACAGCAGGAAATGTTAGTTGGATGAATAATGCTTAATTTAACACAAGAGAAATGCTTAATTTGACAACCATTTCTTCTTGGGTAAGTATGGTCCTCTGAGTCATTGTCTGAACTTCATGAAGCTTTTCCCATGCAGACGTTGCCTCATCCCTTGCTATCTACTCAAGATTCAGCCCGTTATGACATCAATAAGTTCATCACATTACTCCAAGAACTGGAAATAACTAAAATGTAGCATATATACTGGAAGTCGAGAATACCTCAGCTTCAATTTGAAGAGCAGCGACCTCTTCTGTATTCCCTCCACGAGTTTGTCCCGCAACTCTTAGAGCAGCCTAGAAAAATTTCAGTACTGGTTAATGAAGGCTCTGTTCCTCACCGTTCCCCACCAAAAAAAAAAAATAAATACAAAAATAAGAAGCCCCCTCATGTACCAACTGAATGCTTCATTATAACTTGCTAGATTAGAATTATATCCTGCAAGATTTTGGGAAATGAACAATAATCATGAGGGCTGCTTCCTCATTCTGGATGTTGTTGATCATGCAAAGGATCGGCATGTAGTTTCTATTTCTAGCATTAAGTAAACAAATGCCTACGTCTGACCATTATGATCAACTCCCCACGATTGCTCTTCATTTGTTTATCAGGCGCAGAGTACACGCCGCAGAGTCAGAAGGACTTTTAGAACATTCTACACAGGGTTACCCTACATATCTTCAGAGTTCCTCTTAATGTTCCATAAGTAGAACTTTTGGTTCTTGCACACCCTGCCTCCGGCCTGTATTTCTTCATGACAAAGTGACACTTGGTAAAAATCAAGCAAATTGAAGATTCAATTATCTTAGTACTCTTGGTCCAGAATTGCTCTCCATCTTCTAACTTCCTTTTGCTTGCTTTGTTTACGTTCTGCATTGACATTATCCATGTTTATGTCCTTACGTGTCTTACCCACAGACAAAGAGTCTCTTTATAACACTGAGATGGCGCAAACACTGTGCTTTAGGAAGCATAATCATGTCTTGGAAAATTTATATTGATCCAGGCGGAACTATGCAATTTTATCCATCTTCAGGAGCGGTGCCCCTAAAACAAAGGAAAGGTACCAAATATAAGTGCTCGAAAAGCTATGCAAGCTAGAAAACAGACCTCCCTTTGCCGCAAGGCTGCTTCCTTTCTGAAGAGCTATCAAGAATAAAATGTTAGAAAGCATAAAACTTGGCGTCATCAAGAAACAATGTGAAGACAATGACAAGCTTGCCTGCTCAAAAGACGAGCTCTCCAAAGTAACACCTTCGCCTAGGGAAGAAATCTGAGAAAAGAGATGCCATAAGATACTACAAGAGGTCACTGACAATACACAAAACAGAGTGACCAAGTATCAAACATGCTTCTCAAGCTGCTGAGCTTTAGCCTCTGCTTCGTCATACCTCTCTTCTGCAAGTTGAAGCTGGCGAGAGCAAGTATCAACTATCAAGACAGAGCTAGTAGAAATAAATAAAGAGTAGAACTACAACCGCTGGATATTAATTGTAGTCCTAAATGTAAAACTTGATGATGACTGAAATTATACTTAAAGATACTGCTTTTAGATCTACCATTTTGTTATTTCGAACTTAATTGCACTGCATCATCTTGAAATTATGCCTCCTAATTAGTGATATTTCATAAACTTTACTCTCTGAATTACCTTAACTGACTTGGTCCTGGAAAGTAAGTCGATAGGTTGAAAGGGATGAAGCAGCATTACCTTTTCAAGTAAGTTGTCATTTTCTTCTTGTAGCATATCAAGCTGAAGAAAGAAACCAGACAAGCATATTGATGTTCTAGTATAGCCCAGAAGTGTCAAACAATTGCATTCTGCCTTGACTTATGTGCAACCCATAAAACATCCATACCTCATCTTGTAAAGCAGAAGCAGATCGCTGACTGCTAGTCTCTTTGTGGCTGACATTATCCCAATCCAAAGACATTCTGCTGATAGGATGAAACAAAGAAATCAGCCATCTGGCTTGTAAACTATGTCAAACAAGAAAAATAATGAAGAAAAACTACCGTAATAGTCGCCAAAAAACCACCTAATAAATGTGCACAAGAACCTTTCAAATAATAAAAGCACAAGCATAGACAGAGCAACAGTATTACAGCAATACTGCAAAACGGGCAACATGTAGTTTAGGGTATTATTTTGTCAGCATTTCAAAAAATTGTCCCCAGTGGCAGTGAGAAATATTTCAAAGCGCAAGTTTCCAGTTTGAAGTTGCCTACATTGCGATATCTGTGCTTCCAAAAGCCAAAGAAAGAAAGAAAGAGAGGATTTGTCAGAAGTACTTCTGACAAATCCTCTCTTCTTTCTTTCTTGGGCCTATGTTGGAAGCACAGATATCGCAATGTAGGCAACTTCAAACTGGGAAACTTGCGCTTTGAAATATTTCTCACTGCCAACTGGGGACAATTTTTTGAAATGCTGACAAAATAATACCCTAAACTACATGTTGCCCGTTTTGCAGTAGCTGTAATACTGTTGCTCTGTCTAGCTTGTGCTTTTATATTTGAAAGGTTCTTGTGCACATTATTAGGTGGTTTTTTGGCGACTATTACGGTAGTTTTTCATTGATTTTTCTTGTTTGACATAGTTTACAAGCCAGATGGCTGATTTCTTAGTTTCATACCTATCAGCAGAATGTCTTGGGATTGGATAATGTCAGCCACAAAAGAGACTAGCAGTCAGCGATCTGCTTCTGCTTTACAAGATGAGGTATGGATGTTTTAGGCTTTGCACATAAGTCAAGGCAGAATGCAATTGTTGACACTTCTGGGCTATACTAGAACATCAATATGCTTGTCTGTTTTTTCTTCAGCTTGATATGCTACAAGAAGAAAAAATGACAACTTACTTGAAAAGGTAATGCTGCTTCATCCCTTTCAACCTATCGACTACGTTTCCAGGACCAAGTCAGTTAAGTAATTCAGAGAGAGTAAAGTTAATGAAAATATCACTAATTAGGAGGCATAATTTCAAGATGATGCAGTGCAATTAGTTCGAAATAACAAAATGGTAGATCTAAAAGCAGTATCTTTAAGTATAATTTCAGTCATCATCAAGTTTTACATTTAGGACTACAATTAATATCCAGGCGGTTGTAGTTCTACTCTTTTTATATTTCTACTAGCTCTGTTCTTGATAGTTGATACTTGCTCTAGCCAGCTTCAACTTGCCAGAGAGAGGGTATGACGAAGCAGAGGCTAAAAGCTCAGCAGCTTGAGAAGCAGGTTTGATACTTGGTCACTCTGTTTGTGTATTGTCAGTGACCTCTTGTAGTATCTTTTATGGCATCTCTTTCTCAGATTTCGCCTAGGCGAAGGTGGTTACTTTGGAAGCCGTCTTTTGAGCAGGCAAGCTGTCATTGTCTTCACAATTGTTTCTGATGACGCAAGTTTTATGCTTTCTAACATTTTATTCTTGATAGCTCTTCAGAAAGGAAGCAGCCTTGCGGCAAAGGGAGGTCTGTTTTCTAGCTTGCATAGCTTTTCGAGCACATATTTGGTAACTTTCCTTTGTTTTAGGGGCAACCGCTCCTGAAGATGGATAAAATTGCATAGTTCCGCCTGGATCAATATAAATTCCAAGACATGATATGCTTCCTAAAGCACAGTGTTTGCGCCATCTCAGTGTTATAAAGAGACTCTTGTCTGTGGGTAAGACACGTAAGGACATAAACATGGATAATGCCAATGCAGAACGTAAACAAAGCAAGCAAAAGGAAGTTAAGAAGATGGAGAGCAATTCTGGACCAAGAGTACTAAGATAATTGAATCTTCAATTTTGCTTGATTTTTACCAAGTGTCACTTTGCATGAAGAAATACAGGCCGGGAGGCAGGGTGTGCAAGAACCAAAAGTTCTATTATGGAACATTAAGAGGAACTCTGAAGATATGTAGGGTAACCCTGTGTAGAATGTTCTAAAAGTCTTCTGACTCTGCGGCGTGTACTCTCCGCTGATAAACAAATGAAGAGCAATCGTGGGGAGTTGATCATAATGGTCAGACGTAGGCATTTGTTTACTTAATGCTAGAAATAGAAACTACATGCCGATCCTTTGCATGATCAACAACATCCAGAATGAGGAAGCAGCACTCATGATTATTGTTCATTTCCCAAAATCTTGCAGGATATAATTCTAATCTAGCAAGTTATAATGAAGCATTCAGTTGGTACATGAGGGGGCTTCTTATTTTTGTATTTATTTTTTTTTTTTGGTGGGGAACGGTGAGGAACAGAGCCTTCATTAACCAGTACTGAAATTTTTCTAGGCTGCTCTAAGAGTTGCGGGACAAACTCGTGGAGGGAATACAGAAGAGGTCGCTGCTCTTCAAATTGAAGCTGAGGTATTCTCGACTTCCAGTATATATGCTACATTTTAGTTATTTCCAGTTCTTGGAGTAATGTGATGAACTTATTGATGTCATAACGGGCTGAATCTTGAGTAGATAGCAAGGGATGAGGCAACGTCTGCATGGGAAAAGCTTCATGAAGTTCAGACAATGACTCAGAGGACCATACTTACCAAGAAGAAATGGTTGTCAATTAAGCATTTCTCTTGTGTTAAATTAAGCATTATTCATCCAACTAACATTTCCTGCTGTCATCTTAGGAGGAGGTGGTCCTAAAGAGATCTTGGCTTGCTCGGTACTGGAGTCTATGTATTAAATACGGTGAAGTCATTTTCATAACTTAAGAACATGCCACTTTTTCCATGACAGATGCGATAATTTGAATCAGTTATGCTTATTTGTAGCGGAGGTGCAACTACTAATCTTTATCACGTCATGTACAACATTCTGTTAAATGGAACGCCTGGACTCTGTGCATGTGTATGTATTTAAATCTATATATATATAAACCTCTTCATCCTGCTTGGGTGATTGATGAAGCTATGAGTCTATGACACTCTCTGTGAGCATCCCAGAGGCAACTCTGCTAAAAGGGAACACAAGTGCTACTCGTAAAACAAAAGAGAGCTTATCAGTGACTGTCTCATTCCTTTCATGGACAAGCCATGTAGAAACACCAAAAATTTGATGCAATGCAAGGACACGAGGAGAGGATACTGCTTTTGCATTCCTCATAGGTGTGCCAAGTACTTTACTAGCTATATCATTGAACGAGGAGATATCATTATACGTCTGTTAGTGCCTAAATAAGATGGAAGCCATTGCTTACATTGTTCTTTTTAGTAGAGAACATGATCTTATTATCTGATTAAAGTCCTTCATGTCCAACAGCGAGAGTTTGAGAATAAATTTGTCATGGACTGTGTATGTCCTGTGCAGCTAGAAAGATTCTCTGATAACCTATTAATGACTAAAGAAAGATTAACATTGGAAAAGTTTGATTGTTAGGTAATATGTGTCGATAACATAATTACAGTTGCCTTTGCATGGCTTTCACAGACTTGCCAAGAAAGACAGGGCAGAGATTCCTCAGAGCTTCAATGCCTCCTTAAAATCTTATCGCAGGTATTCATGCAGAAATTGCTGAAGCAAAGTATGAACACTGGTCATCCTTTGCCCCTTGTCCTGTGGAAGTTGTACTAGCTGCGGGGCAAAAAGCTAAAGAGGAGAATTCATATAGTAAACCCTATTTTGTCACAGCATTAGTTCTTTTTACCCTCACTATATTAGAACGTCACATATAATGGATTTAATTTGTTGCTGACATGGTATCAACTTGCTTTTAATTGAGCAGTGTACGACAATATGAATGAAAGAGACAGATTTTTTCGAGATAAAAACGAGCACTCTGGAGAGCTGAATATCGAGAGCTTGCTTTTAGTTGAGAAAGGTTTGCGGGAACTAGCTTCATTGAAGGTTTCTATTATATCCTCTTCAAGTTATCCAACTGTCTTTTAAATGAAGGTGAAGTCATGATTTCAGCTGGATGGCATGAGTTGTTCTATCTGTCGGAAGTTTTTTTATGCACATCCACATGCATATGTTGGAATAGTGTTGCTGCAGTTCTGTTTGATAACTTCACTTAAGGTGAATGCTCTAGCTTTGAACAATGAACAAAAAAATCAAAGGCGATTCACTCACTCACTTATAAGAAGCATCAAGAAAAAATGTGAATACCTGCGGGCTCAACCTTTTTCACGGGATACTGTTGTTTTAAGGGACACAATTTAAGCTTCAACCATGGTTTGATGATGCTGATGGGATTTTACATGTAGCACCCAAGACAAAGGACACTAAAAGTCCAACTATATTATTTTATGATCTCACGAAAAGGTGAATGAGTTGGAACTGCTGCTAATGATGTCTTGGCTTGTGAGATGCACATGGAGGTGGAAACAAAGCAGTTTCATTCAATGAATCTTCTATTTGTTTGCATAGAGGTGATAGATAAGGGTGTAGGCTGAGTTTCTTTTCAACATTGTTGGAATTAAGATGGATATGCTGTTAGTATGGACTAAACATTTTAGTAATTAATAAGCTAGTTAATGATAACAAAGCAAAAATTCCTATTAAAATTTCTCCTGAGTTCCTTCATATCACTGTTAAGATTTAAAATAAATGAATAGGCAATTGATCCTTCATTGGGCCTTCCATGAGACACCGTAGAGTTGTTCCTTAAGGTTCACAAGTAAAATAGCAACAGAGCTTCACTGACAAGTAAAGTTTGTCAATGTTCTAATTAATGGACGGCACTTTATCTTGGATATATAACCTCCAGGAACACTGAAGTGAGTTTCTTTGCTCTTGATAGTATACAAGTATAATGGTCCATAAATCAGATGGCATATCAATTGTTATTTTCATCATGGCTGTGTGCATGATACATCAGTTTGGATTTGCTCTTCGTTAGGTTTCACAAGGAATGTATACCTCATGTTGATATGTTTCTGCGAGGACCATGACCTTTCAGATCTGTGGTTCCTACTATAAATTCCTGTAAAATGTAATTCTTCCACTATGCATTGAATGTAATGCCATCCTTTCAAAAGGTAGAGGATGCGATATTGCTTGCAATGGCACAACACCGACGTAAAAACATTCTCAAAGCTAGCAATCCAGGTATGAGGTTACAGTTTGATTACCCAGATTTCCATCTTGCTTGTAGACTTTCGTGTATTTACCGATGCACTTATTTCCCGAGTTAATTTGCTTGGAGTTCCAACAAGCTGGGGTATATTCTTGGACTGAAATTATTCCTTTTGAGCTATGAGAGCAATTTTATTTCTTCTTGTCTTCCCATGTGGTAAATGCTTAGGATTATGGCTAATCATATATCTTTTCTTTCTCTAATTTGGTGCAGATGACTTGAAGTTGCCGATTGAGGGACAGACAGAAGTATTTGGTAAGTATTGCATACTACAAAATATTAATATGACGGTTCTTCTCAGCATACTAACAGCCATATGATTGAGGAAGGATTTTAATCTGTTATGAGCTTTACCACTGTGTTATATGCTTGGTTTCTGAGATTAGATGAATGATATGATTGTCGTCTTGAATAAAAGTTAAAAGCAAGTGAAAGGTGGAGCTTTTGCGTTGACTTGAAATGAATGCTTAAACAAGAAATAATCCAGTTAACATATATATCTTTTCTTTTTCTATTTGTGGTCGAACAAATTCAGTACAAGTTTGGGTAATACTTCATCTCTTCACCCAATTCCTGTCCCTCCTTATGGAAAAGAAGTTGACCATCTGAAAGTTGGCTAGACCCTCTTTCCTTCGATGGTTTATATCTCGTTGATAAATTTTTATCATGATAGGGATTAATTCCAGTAGAGAAAAACATCAAGGCGCAGTACTTTGCAATGATTTGAAAGGCCTTTGGAGTTCATGCTCACTTGGCATGAAATTTGTCCCAATGCTCAATATGTTGTTTCAATCTTAGTCCTTAAACTTTTTGGATATTAGGTGAACGCTAAAGTTCAAATCCTCAAGATCTTCCCCTTAAGTTTTGTGTCTGTCTCTCTCCTTTGCTTTCCTCTATTCCAATAAATTTGTATCCCAATCACAGAAGATTCATTGAGCCAACTTCACTTGTGGGTAATAGGTTGTTTGCAATCCTTTTTTGGCAGGATAAAAATGTTTATGGAAATATTTCTAACTTTAGGTTTGACGGAATATGCTCGATCAAAATATCAAAAGCATATTATATATCTCATCCATGAAACGGGAATAATTGATAATACCTATTTCCATTATCATCAGTTCCATTTTTCCATATTCAGTTTATCTTCTTTTCCTATTTTCTCTTTGTTTTGGATGATATGTTCTGCTTGTAATTTGTTGGATTTATGGCACTCTCTGACATGTTTGAAAATCTCTAAAGAAGCAACTATACATGCAGAATTGAGCAAAGAGGAATCTGAGGATGTGCTTTTCAAGCAGGTACGTTTGGCAGTGTTTTTTCGGTAAGCTTAGAAGCTAATAGATAAACAGGCGTTCACTTCTCAGATGGATGAAGATAATCAACAGCGTTCTTTTCTATTCTTACTCTGGCTGTTTGATCATCTACGGCTTTATATTGGAAGAAACAATCGGCATTTCTTGAGGGCTCTCCGAGTGCTTTGCATGTGCTTGTCTGCTGATGGAAAGGAATGAACCGTTGGGATGAAATATGCTTGTAGTATAATATGATCATTAATTGTTGAATATCAATCTTTACTACTTGTTCGACAAATGAATGGTAGAACTGTAGTTCAAGATATTTTACGTGGTCATATGGGTGCCCAAAACATCATAAGATGAAAATTACCGAGAAATTGCAATGATAGGTGGATACATGTTCACCAATCCGAACTTTGTACGAACTTCCAAAGCAAAAGTTAGATCATTCGTCAGCATTTTGAGCATTACTATCTGAGTTTATGTGCTTTTAACATCGCTTTAACAAAGTTGCACCGGACCTCTCCTTAGATGTCTGATCATGCAGTGGGTCTGTGGCAGGCATGGCTGACATACTTCTGGAGACGAGCAAAAAACCATGGGCTGGAGATAGATGTAGCAGATGAGCGCCTGCAAGTCCTTATCAACCAAAGCACTCGGTCACCTACTTCGCATGACGCAGTTGATGGTAATTCCTCACTCCCTCTCTCTGTAAGAATCCCACCAAAAGAAGGTCAAGAAAAGGAAAAAAAAAAAGTCTGGTTTTAGCTTAATAAATTTCATCACGGAAATTCGTTTTAAAAGGTATCGGATTAGCTGCTTCTTGATAGTCTTGCACAAATGAATTGCCGTTATCTTTGATCCACCTTGAATGTTAAGTTGCATTTTAACCTTTGACAAAAATATCTTCAGTTTCTTCACTGCCTCCCCTTTAGCTGCTATGCCGACACTAATCTTCATGCTGCTGATTGGGGAATGCCATTCATTAATTTATAGACAATGTTGGAAAATCATCTTACGGATGAGCTTTTCTTTCGATTGCCACTAGCCCTCCTCTCGAAGCTGTGAAATAGAAATCGACGCCTTGGTAGTCCGAGTCGGGCTAGCTTTCGCTGGTCAGGGTACTGGCGAACGGCACCCGTTGCACTTTTGAAGTTTGGGAAACTTCTGTTACACTGTTGTTTTTGGACATGATTTGCTGCTCGTGTTTGCTTGTTCTCTCATTTCTTCATGTTCTACACTGACTCATTTACTTTTGCTTTAATATTCAGTCGAGCGAGGTCTCGTCGAGCTAAGGAAGCTCGGCATCGAGGACCAGCTGTGGGAAGATTCACGCAAAGGATTCGCGCCACACAACGGCAATGTCAGACAAGAAAATGACTTCTGACTTTCTGCTGCCTACGAATCCTCTCTTCTACACACATCCCCCATCAAAAGACGTCAAGGAGTCATGGATCAAATATCATTTGATCCTTGAGAAAGAGTCTCGGGTATCTCTTCCATTACCTTGTATGGATCCCCGCTTTGTATCTCGGACAATTCCAAGCAAACTTACTATAAATCTATTGAAGACCACACAAGCTGTTAGACACGTCGCGTTCTCGGATTCGTCAAAGCTATTCATCAATTTTAATTACAGCTTACCAAATAATATTTATATTTCATTGAATCTCTTTACTCAAAGATATTTGTAATTTTTTTTCAAAGTCCTTTGATCAAATACTGAATCAAATAGTCTGGAAATCTGTTACATTTAAATTCAAACGGTGAGAAATTATAATTGTGATTTTCCTGTCATAAAATCGCCCACCAGTTAACTAGTTGTGCAGGCTTTTCTAAACTTGGGGCCAATCGAACGGTTGAAATCCGGTTTCAACTTTTCCACCCTAAAAAGATATATTCTTTTTAACCTGGCAGATAATCGCGCGACAAGTGGAAGTGCGCAGTCCGCTGGGGAGTAAACTCTAGAAACATGTGCCACTCTCTTCCTCTATCGCTCCGCCCTGTGGATATACGCTGAACAGTCGAATCGAAAGAACTCCTCTCTCACTCATCGCCTCTCTCTACCTGCTGCGTCCACTGCGCCAAGCTCTCTCTCTCTCTCTCTCTCTCTCCCTTCCCGAAGGGGTGATCTGAGGTAGGTTGAATCTCTTCCTCTTCTCGATGTTCGTACCACGTATAAAACGCTGTTCGTGATGTAAGACTAGTAGGAATAGCACCGTACCAGTTGCTTCGTGTTCTTTCTGCGGTAGGGTTTTTCTCTGATGCGTTCTCGTCGGCTTCCGGCGTTGTTGATTATGCTTTTCTATGCTTGGATTCCGCCGGCGCTGGGTCACCGAGCGGCGTGATTGTCCGTCATCTGGTTTTTCGGACTTTTTTTTTTTTGGGTTTTGTTTTGTGCGATCTTGTTTCTTTTGATGTTCAATCGCTTTATCTACCGAGAGTGAGTGACATGGAGAGAGAGAAGAGGGACAGTTACTTGTGCAAATGATCGCTGTTGCCTGTTAGCTGAGTCTTGCCGATTTTATGTAGCTTTTGTTGTCCAGCTTTTTAATGATTCTTTAGTATTTTTCAATCGGATGCGGTAAAGTAGATGAAGGAAATCGTCATCGCAAGAAGCAATCGAGGCTCCATTTGTTTCATGGAAAATAATGATTTACATAAAACATTCTTCAAAAACGTTTGCTTGTATCACTTACGAAAATCTTTTTTCATGCAAAGAGGATGTATATACATAAGCTGCTGTGGATAATGAAAACGTTTTTCCATTAACTAATTATTTCAAGCGATCATTTTTAGGAAAATATTTTCCAAATAATTGAAACAGACAGAGCCTGAGTTACTTGTATTCTACTTATTTCATTTACTGTATCAATTGCGTCAGCATTTTCCAAGTTTGACTTGCCGAAACACCTTCTGTGGTGTCGGTTACAATAAGAAGGGACTCCAACAAATCACTATAGCGAGCGTATCAAAATCTACACTGATGCTGATTGCAGACTTTGATTCTCATTCGTTGCCTTTTGGCTGTGTTTCTGCAAAAGCTTGTTACGGCAGATTGAAAATTTATCTTGGATTTGATGTGGTTACATTGATCTCTTGCCAAAACTGTGTTCTGTGATGTTATTAGTGAGCCGGATTGCTATTGCTTTCAGATCACAAAGGACAAAAATGGTGAAGGCTGTTGCTGTTCTCGGAAGTAGCGAGGGTGTCAGTGGCACTGTCTACTTCACCCAAGAAGGAGATGGTAAGCTACGTGCGATCTGCTAAATGGTCTTGGTCTTTGTTTATTCATTTGGTCAAACATAACCATCTAGTTTTATCTGTTGGAAATGACGTGCAGCCCGACCACGGTGACTGGAAGTCTTTCTGGCCTCAAGCCCGGGCTTCATGGTTTCCATGTTCATGTTTTTGGGGACACAACCAATGGTTGCATGTCAACTGGTACTGATTGGAAGAAATTCTCATGTTGATTTTTGGAACAACAAAAAAGTATTATTTACGTATTTCTTATGTTTGTACACGTTTTTAACATTCGTTTTCGCATACGTAGTGCGAGATACGGGATGCATTCTAACTATGATTCTCTGTGATTAATTTGTTCCAGGACCACATTTTAATCCTGCTTGTAAGGATCATGGTGCCCCTGAAGATGAGAATCGTCATGCTGGTGATTTGGGAAATGTGACTGTTGGTGATGATGGTATGTCTATTATTGGCTAACTAATCCGTTAGTTGTGGCAATAAGTGTTGCAGCACAAGGGGTTTCATAGATTGTATCCATGGCATTCCTTCATTGTACCGGTGTTGCTCTTGATTTGTTTATTATTGCTACATGTCTTGCATCTTATTAAAAGGCTTTTGAAAATCAGGATTGACCTATATCTGATTACTGTAGTTTATGGTGCTATGTATGTGTTGATATATTTTCATTTTCTTTTTCAGGTACTGCTTCTTTCACCATTACCGACAAGCAGGTCAGTTTTGCCCCTGAATCATTTCCTTTTCTTCCTTCTCTGTTTTCATCATCTTATTCTTCTTCATTTCGGGTGCTTCCAGCTTGAGTGTTGGATAACGTCCTAGACATGTCTTGCAGATTCCCCTCACTGGACCTAATTCAATTGTTGGAAGGGCTGTGGTTGTCCATACAGATCCTGATGATCTTGGCAAGGGTAATTTTCTAAATTCTCTCTGCAAAAACTTTATGCTGACTACGTAGTCTGCTTACGGGAGAAATATGACCTTTCCATGTACTATTCGTTAAGTATGTTATCTGATCTACTTTGAAAGCCTGATAGGAGATCTAGGTGGAATCTGAGGGAGTTTGAGGAGAGGATTAATTTGTGTTTGTGGCAAACTGATTGGTTGTTCATTTACATTACATTTTTTTTTTTTTTGTTCTGGTGGGTTAATTCAAACTTATCCTTGTTTTACTGATATCTCAAGCTCAAATTTTTTAAGCAGGTGGTGATTTGGAATTGGAAGTATAGAATAATTGACCGTGTGTTTGATGCTTTAATGTGCTTTGTTTTGTTTTTGCAGGGGGGCATGAGCTCAGCAAAACAACTGGAAATGCTGGCGGCAGAATTGCTTGCGGTGAGTAGATTTGTTTGATTATCCGACATAATTTTAATTGTTGATGCATATATTGCGGATAAGTGTTCCTGTTTCTCCATTGAGAGGCTTTCTCTGTAGTATGGATATGATTAGCATATGTATTCGTTTCTTGTGTGCGCTTTTTTTTTTCTGGGTTTTTTTTGTTTTTTTTTTTTGGGGGGGGGTATTTAGGAATCTTAAGTTCTTCAAGAGGGTTACTTAGGTGCATGCTTATTTAACATCCTCTCTCTCTCTCTCTCTCTCTCTCTCACACACACACACACACACACGATTCTGTGTGATGTACAGTATGTTTTCAAGGAGGCATGTTCTATAGGTTAGTTGATGTTTTGAATGGAGCGAGCAGATGTGGCTTTATAGTAGCCATAGGGTCTCTCCTTATTATGTATCTCATAAGCTCATAAGATAAGTATTCTAATGTGCTTTATTCCTCTCAAACGCAGGTATCATTGGTCTTCAGGGATGAGCTACCTCAGTCGACCACATAAGTACCTAATGCATGCTACAAATGAGGAGCCTGTCGGGGCCCAGAATCTCTCGAGTATTTCAGTGTCTGTTTTTGGTTAAAACTCTTTTAGTTGATGTGCTTTTTGGTATTGGCTGTCATCGCCCATATGGAGAACATATAGAGGCTGTTAACTATAATGTTGCCTGGATTTGGATTTGTCTATGTTTCGGTCATCTGCCATTTTAACATGGCTTTCTCTCGCGAGGTTTAAGTCTCTAGCTATTCTACATTATATACCGATGCCTTTGCTGTTGATGTTCGATAAGGCTGGGCACATATCCGCTTAATTTGTTCTGTAGCGTAAAGGAGCTCCGATTTGGCGCCCTAGCGCCATGAACTGATGAGAGCCAAGCTCCCAGACCCAGCAAGAAGGCGAGTTCCCATGTATGCTAGGCATGGGTGCTTGCATCTAATAAGTGATACAGCATATGGCGACTGGATAATTTTCCTGAGTTACACAGTACAAGGTCAGGTTCTTTTTTCGAGCATGCTGACAGGTGAAAAAGCGCTCGATAAATTTAATGCGCGCGAGCGTGTGACTTTTCTCGTATACATATGCTCGTACTGTCGGGTGTCTTATCAACTGCCCTTGTTAAGGCAGATTGTGTTTTAGAATTTCCAATCCCACAAGCAGGAGATCATTAGGAAGAAAACCGAAGGTAGAGCTTAATTCACGAGCAAGCTACATGCGAGCATACCGTCAGTGGATGATGAATCCGAAGGGAAGTAGGGAAGAAAGCTTTTCTACGAGGAGCTTTGCTGGGGAGGGTGGCGGCTAATTTGTCACTGATGGCAAGCATGGAGTCTGGCCGGAACATGAAACGAGTGATCATTTTGCCAGTTATATGGATTTGGGGGTTAACGTATCTGGTGTCCTCCTTTCTTCATTTCCGTAGCGGAGAACTCACCTAATGCAGGATCTCTGAAGCCAGTTCTTTTCTCTCACTTGGACAATTCTCCTTGCTGTAATTGTCCTCCTCCTTAAAACAAGGACAATTAGTAATAAAAAGGTTGTTTGGGACATCCTTTTTTTCTCCCCAGTACTTTCAACTGTGAAAATGATCGGTACAGGTTCTATAGAATGTTTGGTGAACACTTACTTGACAGATGCAATCACAACGGTTTTTTGACGAAGTTGCTGCATATCGAAAACAGAACAGACTTTTACCGAATGCCCTAGTTACGACTTTTAAGAACATGGTTACGGCCTAAAGCTGTTATACCAATCCGCTCTTAGGGCGCGAATGATAATCATTCTATTTTTAAAATTATTTCTGATTTCTGGACAAGTGCTTGAGCAAATAAATGTGTTTGATAATGATATAATTTTTTTTTCTCGGAACAGAAATTTATTTCATAACGACATAAAATTCTAAGGTTGCCAATGATCGGCAAATCGAAGATCGGCGATTGGAGGCTGATGGACGGGCGACTGCCGTCCGTAACTATAGACCAATTGAAAGGGATATAGCCAAGCGACCGATGGACGGCAGACTGGTGATCGGTGGACTGACGATCAATGAATGGTGGACCGGCGATAGGGACACTAGAGAAAGAGGAATGAGCGATGAGAAAAATTCTTAGTTTTTATTTCAGAAACAAAAAGCTGGAAATTTTAACTTTTCATTTTCTTTTTCAGACCTATTTTGTTTCTAAAATAGAAAAATGAAATTGCGTTACCAAACGGATTTTTATTCTAGAAACATGTTTGGAATAGAAATAGAAAAATAGAATGATTATCGTTTGCGCCTTAGTAGACTGGAGATTCGTTCAGATACAATAGCACATCCATGGACAAAGTTTAAACTTCGAAACGCTCCTTTCCAAGTACGAAAATCCTAATTGGAAACTTAGAATCTTCGGACTGCCATTGTACGTGAGGACTCACTAAGATATCATGACGAGAGTGGAACCCGAGAACTTTGCTTCCTTAGGATAATCTCTAAGTGCGCAAATGACAACAATTCTCTTCTCGTACTTTATTTTTGGTTAGAAATAAAATTTTCAATTCAATATCAACCTGATACGGCAATAGATCTTGCTCAGTTTCCATTGTTGCCACGGCCGACCCTAATAAGGCAAGTAAAAGAACCACACCCTTTATGAACTTGCCCCATTTCAGTGCATCAAAACTCATATAAATCTCACCCTCCATAGTGGAGAAAGACTACCAAAAACAAGAAAGACTACCAAAAACACCGTCTCACCATTAACACTTAACGCCACAGGAACTAGGTAAGAGGGAAAAGAGAAAAATGAGAGGATCACATCTCAAGTTTGCCTTCTTGGTGACTTTGCTGCTCATCGCACCATCTTGTACGTCCCTCTGATCCCTTTCCATATTACATCTCTTATAATGTACTCCTCCCTCCTCCTCCTTCTTCTTCTTTTTCCTCCTCTTCGGCTCCCGATAGGGGCGTCGGGATAATGTATAATCGTGTTGTTGTCGCTTGCGAGCAGATTTGATGTGCGGAATCGAGGCCAGGGTGGAACTGTCGGAGCAGAAGCCGGTGCAATGCCAGCGTCCTAGCGACTGCGTCAGCAGGTGCCACGGTTGCACCGTCAACCAGTGCACGGCCGGCCTCTGCGTGTGTGGATGCACCGCCGCGGCGCGCAAAGTCCCCCTTAATTAACCCTGCGGTTCGGATACTGGTCAGGGCGACCGGATATTAGAGGAATGTAGCGAGTACAACGAGGTTGTGTACAAGTTTCTGGTAATAAAAGACGGTAGATGAATGTTTCATGAGCGTCGAACACCAATTCAATCACCATGTGTCTGGTACAGCTCAATGGAAACCATGGAGCGACCGATTTGCATCACTCCTTGGTATGCTTACTTAGGGCGAATTTCATCGCTTGACCATTATTGGCCGTCGCAATAATTTAACGCTATGCGAAAACTCGTTCAGCAATGTGTACATTCTAAAAACATTCGTTGTCGTTCGCAAAAATTTATTCGGAATCATGAATGTTTCTCATCGCACCGAAAATCCGACGGTTATGGCGAAATACGCGACATCAAGACTAGAAAAAAAATTCATAAATTTGGAAAATTTCAATAAGGATTTGAAGCGCCATCATTTTCTTAAATAAGGGTTTGAAGTGAAAACTATTTCAAACAAGGGCATGAAATTGCCATGACATTCTCGAATAAAGGCTTGACTTTCGGCTAGTAAGAACATTTTCATCATTTACTTTTTATTTATTTATTTATTTTTCATTTTTTTTTCTCTTTCACCGGTGACCAATCTCTCGCAATTCCTGGAGAGGGTGAGGGAGAGTCACCACCCTCACCGGACGGCCTCGCTTGGACAAGGCCACCTTAGAAGCCACAGCAAGGGGCGAGGGGCAACCCTCGCCTGATCTGGTGAGGGCCACCCTCGTCGGCCACAAGTGAGGCTAGCCTTTGCTAGTTCTAGGCGAGAGTTGCCTCACCCAAGAGCAGTCCGCAAAGCCTTGGGTGAGAGCCGTGACCCTCGCCTACTCCCAGGGAGCATTGCTAGGCCCTTGCAGGCCGCAACAAAGAAAAAAAGAAATAAAAAATTAGAATTAAATTTTTTGGACAAAAATGCTTTTAATCGGTGGGAATATTAGCCAGCCGGTGGGGGAGGCTATTATTTGAAACTATCATGGTCACTTTAGGCCCTTATTTGAGACTAACATAGCCATCTCATATCCTTATTTAAGAAAATAAGGCCAATTTAAGTCTTTATTTGGAATTTTTCATATAAATTTACTCGAGTTCTATGAGTAACAACATCGATATAAATATGTGAAACTTATCGACCGTCTTTATATTCATAGGGTAAAATGACAAAAATCTCAGGGTTCAATAAGCGAATAACCAATGAAGCAATTTCATGGAAAATTCCAACATCAGACTCCATCTTCATTTATCAAGTCAAACGCATGGATAAAAGCAAAAACACTTCATTATGTTTACCACTTTCTTTCCTACACTCCATTAATCAAGTCAAATGTTGTTTTTTTTTTTTTCTAAACCTCGTCTAAATATAATTAAAATTAGCCTGATACGGCGAGTAATCTCGCTTGATTGCCAATGGCTGATCCTAATCATCAGGGCAAGTGCAAGGGGGCATTTTAATCATGGGCATTGCCATTTCAGAGTGATTAGGGCATTGGAGATTGCATAACCATATCAAGTTATCAGCCCCCTCCCACAAAGAACAACAGAACATGTTCTCATTATGAATTGGAACCCAAACGATGTGAGTTTTCTTGTGGCAACTCGTGACTAATGGGCACAAACTATAATCTCGTGTGTTTGCGTCCGGATTTGATGCGAGGGCCGGAGCGAAGCGAGGGTAGGGCCGTCGAGGGCGGGGCAAGTGCAATGCCAGCGCGCGCGAGCGCCTCGCGTTGGCCAGGTGCCGCGACTGTCGTGTCGTTAGGTGTGTGCGGAAATGGCTGCTGTGAACGTGGATGCGCGAGAGCGAGCATGGCCCACTAGGCCGCGCCCGCTCGCCCAATCGAATTAAGTCCGACCGTCGACACTGTATAAGAGCTGACCGAGTTATTACTAGAGAAATGCAGAGCATGTAGGTAGGAAGGTCGTGTATGAATTTTCTGAGAATAAAAGGCACTTTGATCCGCATTTTATTTATGGACTTCTAAACATGCCAAAGGCTCGTGTCCCTTACCTCTTAATCATCAATCGAATCGTGGGTTTCGTCAATGTGTCATTACACCTCTATCAAAAGAAAACGGATGATGGGTTGAGTTTTCTTTTTCCGAGACAAAAGTGATTTTTTTTTTTCAATTTTGCGTACCGAGTTAATATCACAAAAAAATTTGGGTCCAAGATTTTTTTTTTTGCATCACAAAAAAACCTTGAATTATGCTCACTTTGATGTCATGTCTGATTTTTTTTTAAGAGTCGGAATCCCTAAAGTACTCTCGATGTGACACGCCTGTGCTCCAAACTTTTGTCAATCGGGTCGGATGATTGATGCATTGGTAATAGTAAAGCAAAGTCTATGATTATTTTTTTTCCTAATAGATGGAGGAGGGTATATAGTTTAAGGGTCTTGGCGATACAAAATAAAAATTACATAATTTAAATTTTTTCACGGTATTTTCACTTTTATATAATTAGACGATCCGTGGGATTTCATTTCATCGGCGATTAATTAGTCGGTAGTAGTGTTTGGTGCTGATTTTTCTAGGAATTGTGGGAGGAATCAGAAACTTAGGTGGGCACGACACGACACGGACACCCTCCTCTCACTTACGTAGGCAGTTCCCCCCAACTACTATGCTTGGCGCCATCGCCTTCACTGCAGAGTCCCAATATAAAAATGGCTCCTTCCATTTTCTTGTTTTTTCAACAGTCAATCCTTCTTGGCAAAAAAAAAAAATGATAAATAGGAAAAAGTCAAGGTATTTCCTCATTTGGTTGCATGGTAACGACAGCACGTTCAAATTCACCTAAAGTTCCCAATGGATCCTGGAAGAGAAGCTGTTACCTAATTCTGCTGATGCCTGGTCATAAGCCTCCTCCCCTCTGTCACCACCCAACTTTCAAACTTCCAGGCTGCTGCTGCTGCTGCTGCCGCCACCTTTCTTCATCCAGAACACCCCCACCACCAAAAAAAAAAAAAAAAAAACATGAATTCTTGCACACAAACACAATGGAGATTAGGGAGGGTGGGTGTGCCCATTTAGGTGCGCAACTATATAAGCTAATTAAAATCAAAGCCTTTCTCTCACTTGCACACAACGTTGCCCCCAAACTCTTGCTCCTATTGCATCATCCTAGAACCGACTGAAAGTAACTCAGGACACTCCGAGCTCCGAATCTCCGGAAAATGGGCAGCCTTCCGGTACGTTTTCCTGTTCCGTCCGGACCGGAATGCGATAGTTTCTCGAGTTCGTTTCCCCGATTCTGATCCTGGGGTCTTGGTCTCTTTTTTTTTTTTAATGTGGCATGTTTGTGTGTGTGTTTGTGTTTGTTTTGGCTGGTGATGTTGATATATCCAGTTCACTACGTCGGATCTCCAAATGAGCACGAGCGGAGTCCGGAGCAGCCCCACGCTGCTGTGCACGCCGCTGATGGGCACCACGGTCGACCAGATGCTGATCGAGATGAGGAAGGCCAAGGAGATTGGGGCGGACCTCGTGGAGATCCGCCTCGACTGCCTCAGGAACTTCAATCCTCTCCAGGACCTCGAGGTCCTCATCAAGCGGTCCCCTCTCCCCACTCTTGTCACCTACAGGTGAGTGATTCCTGAAAGCTCTCTCTCTCTCTCTCTCTCTCGAATTTCTCGAAACTTGCCATGCTTTTTCGACACTTGGCAGAGACCCTTTAGAACAGCGGTAAAACCGCATCAGCATCTTTCGTCGTTGTGGTCCTCTAGGATTAGCGCAAATCCTCTGCAGAAGGAAGCTGGAATACGTGCCTTCGCTAGTTAGGTGGAGTGAGGGAGATAAGCAGTTGGTTAACTGCAATTTGATTGGAAAAAGAAAAACCAAATCGATGATATGTCGGTTTTTAGGACTAATTCTGCTCGAGATAGACTCGTTTTTTTTTCTTTTTTTGTAATGGAATTTTTCCTTTTGCCGACTTCAACTGGTGTGAGATAAATGTGATATTGATGTTGATGTAATAAAATTTTTCCTTTTTACGGTGTTGAGTGTGGTTAATGACTTGCTCATTAGCAAACTTGATCTGTTGCATGAGATTCTTCTTCATGCGTCTGCTTTGGTGTACATTACAGGCCGGTCTGGGAAGGCGGCCAGTACGAAGGCGACGAAAGCAAGAGACAAGACGCTCTTCGGTTGGCGATGCAGCTCGGAGCTCATTACATCGACGTTGAGCTCGAGGTAATTGCCGTCCAACTACTCTCCCCTGAAATAACTCGAAAGACCAGAAAACTATATGTCTATTGCCATGCTGTAGATGATGTACTGTAGGGAAAGTTTGCTTACCTTGGCATCTACAAAGAAGTAAGCAAACTGAGAGTGTTGTAAATACTCCTGCAGGTTGCTCATGACTTCAACAATTCCATTCATGGAAAGAAGCCCGACAACTGTAAGGTCATCGTGTCGTCCCACAACTTTCACAACACTCCATCGTCTGAGGCCATTGGCAATCTTGTGGCAAGAATCCAAGCTACTGGTGCCGATATAGCCACAATCGCGACAACCGCACTAGACATGACAGACTGCGCACGGATTTTCCAGATAACCGTCCGTTCTCAAGTAAGAAACACTCCCCTCCTCTTACTCCCGGATTGATTTGACGATGTCGCTCCTCTTCTAACGAGTTATTACTATTTTGCAGATTCCAATAATCGGAATCGTAATGGGTGAGAGGGGTTTGATTTCAAGAATTCTTAGCCCCAAATTCGGTGGATATCTCACTTATGGTGCGCTTGAGGCCGGTGCCATATCCGCTCCAGGGCAACCGACAGTTAATGACTTGTTGGACCTATACAACTTTAGGCTCATCAGGCCTGACACCAAGGTTTACGGTATCATTGGCAAGCAGTCGGTCACAGCAAGAGTCCTCTCCTGTTCAATGCCGCATACAAGTCGGTTGGCCTCAATGCAGTCTACTTGCATTTCCTGGTAGACGATGTCGAGAAGTTCTTCAACACCTATTCAGCCGTCGACTTTGCTTCGGATGCAGGTACTAAAACTCGACCACTTTAATTTGGAGCGTTGCAGCTCAATTGGTGGAACAAATTCGAATTCTTAGGTTTAACTAGTATAGACGAAGAGTATGTAAGTGCTTTGTTCAAAATGCAGTTGCACAATTCCTCACAAGGAGGCTGCACTCAAGTGCATGGACGAGATCGACCCGATCGCAAAGGTGCATTGAGATTTTCGAGATATATTCTCAAAGCTAACCCGTGACAAGTCGCATGACTAATTTGGTTTGTCGATTTTCCTCAGAAAATCGGGGCTATCAACAACATTGTGAGAAGGCCTGATGGGACATTGACTGCTTTCAATACCGATTACATCGGTGCCATTACTGCTATCGAGGACGGATTGAGAGGTTCGTAATCTATTCTACGGGCGAATGCAATCGTTGAATGAATTTTAAGATGGAGCATTGACGTCGTGTTTCCGTTAATACAGAGTTAAATGGGGTGAGTCCAGGAGTCTCGCCATTAGCTGGTAAACTGTTTGTTGTCCTCGGAGCTGGTGTGCTGGCAAGTCGCTAGCTTATGGAGCTGCACAGAAGGGAGCTCGAGTTGTGGTGGCCAATCGGACATTCGGTAATAGACTATTACCGAATGTCGATTGGCCACCACAACTCGAGCTCCCTTCTGTGCAGCTCCATAAGCTAGCGACTTGCCAGCACCACCAGCTCCGAGGACAACAAACAGTTTACCAGCTAATGGCGAGACTCCTGGACTCACCCCATTTAACTCTGTATTAACGGAAACACGACGTCAATGCTCCATCTTAAAATTCATTCAACGATTGCATTCGCCCGTAGAATAGATTACGAACCTCTCAATCCGTCCTCGATAGCAGTAATGGCACCGATGTAATCGGTATTGAAAGCAGTCAATGTCCATCAGGCCTTCTCACAATGTTGTTGATAGCCCCGATTTTCTGAGGAAAATCGACAAACCAAATTAGTCATGCGACTTGTCACGGGGTAGCTTTGAGAATATATCTCGAAAATCTCAATGCACCTTTGCGATCGGGTCGATCTCCATGCACTTGAGTGCAGCCTCCTTGTGAGGAATTGTGCAACTGCATTTTGAACAAAGCACTTACATACTCTTCGTCTATACTAGTTAACCTAAGAATTCGAATTTGTTCCACCAATTGAGCTGCAACGCTCCAAATTAAAGTGGTCGAGTTTTAGTACCTGCATCCGGAAGCAAAGTCGACGGCTGAATAGGTGTTGAAGAACTTCTCGACATCGTCTACCAGGAAATGCAAGTAGACTGCATTGAGGCCAACCGACTTGTATGCGGCATTGAACAGGAGAGGACTCTTGCTGTGACCGACTGGCTGCCAATGATACCGTAAACCTTGGTGTCAGGCCTGATGAGCCTAAAGTTGTATAGGTCCAACAAGTCATTAACTGTCGGTTGCCTGGAGCGGATATGGCACCGGCCTCAAGCGCACCATAAGTGAGATATCCACCGAATTTGGGGCTAAGAATTCTTGAAATCAAACCCCTCTCACCCATTACGATTCCGATTATTGGAATCTGCAAAATAGTAATAAACTCGTTAGAAGAGGAGCGACATCGTCAAATCAATCCGGGAGTAAGAGGAGGGGAGTGTTTCTTACTTGAGAACGGACGGTTATCTGGAAAATCCGTGACGCACAGTCTGTCATGTCTAGTGCGGTTGTCGCGATTGTGGCTATATCGGCACCAGTAGCTTGGATTCTTGCCACAAGATTGCCAATGGCCTCAGACGATGGAGTGTGTGAAAGTTGTGGGACGACACGATGACCTTACAGTTGTCGGGCTTCTTTCCATGAATGGAATTGTTGAAGTCATGAGCAACCTGCAGGAGTATTTACAACACTCTCAGTTTGCTTACTTCTTTGTAGATGCCAAGGTAAGCAAACTTTCCCAGTACATCATCTACAGCATGGCAATAGACATATAGTTTCTGGTCTTTCGAGTTATTTCAGGGGAGAGTAGTTGGACGGCAATTACCTCGAGCTCAACGTCGATGTAATGAGCTCCGAGCTGCATCGCCAACCGAAGAGCGTCTTGTCTCTTGCTTTCGTCGCCTTCGTACTGGCCGCCTTCCCAGACCGGCCTGTAATGTACACCAAAGCAGACGCATGAAGAAGAATCTCATGCAACAGATCAAGTTTGCTAATGAGCAAGTCATTAACCACACTCAACACCGTAAAAAGGAAAAATTTTATTACATCAACATCAATATCACATTTATCTCACACCAGTTGAAGTCGGCAAAAAGGAAAAATTCCATTACAAAAAAAGAAAAAAAAAACGAGTCTATCTCGAGCAGAATTAGTCTAAAAACCGACATATCATCGATTTGGTTTTTCTTTTTCCAATCAAATTGCAGTTAACCAACTGCTTATCTCCCTCACTCCACCTAACTAGCGAAGGCACGTATTCCAGCTTCCTTCTGCAGAGGATTTGCGCTAATCCTAGAGGACCACAACGACGAAAGATGCTGATGCGGTTTTACCGCTGTTCTAAAGGGTCTCTGCCAAGTGTCGAAAAAGCATGGCAAGTTTCGAGAAATTCGAGAGAGAGAGAGAGAGAGAGAGCTTTCAGGAATCACTCACCTGTAGGTGACAAGAGTGGGGAGAGGACCGCTTGATGAGGACCTCGAGGTCCTGGAGAGGATTGAAGTTCCTGAGGCAGTCGAGGCGGATCTCCACGAGGTCCGCCCCAATCTCCTTGGCCTTCCTCATCTCGATCAGCATCTGGTCGACCGTGGTGCCCATCAGCGGCGTGCACAGCAGCGTGGGGGCTGCTCCGGACTCCGCTCGTGCTCATTTGGAGATCCGACGTAGTGAACTGGATATATCAACATCACCAGCCAAAACAAACACAAACACACACACAAACATGCCACATTAAAAAAAAAAAAGAGACACAAGACCCCAGGATCAGAATCGGGGAAAACGAACTCGAGAAAACTATCGCATTCCGGTCCGGACGGAACAGGAAAACGTACCGGAAGGCTGCCCATTTTCCGGAGATTCGGAGCTCGGAGTGTCCTGAGTTACTTTCAGTCGGTTCTAGGATGATGCAATAGGAGCAAGAGTTGGGGGCAACGTGTGTGCAAGTGAGAGAAAGGCTTTGATTTTAATTAGCTTATATAGTTGCGCACCTAAATGGGGCACACCCACCCTCCCTAATCTCCATTGTGTTTGTGTGCAAGAATTCATGTTTTTTTTTTTTTTTTTTGGTGGTGGGGGTGTTCTGGATGAAGAAAGGTGGCGGCAGCAGCAGCAGCAGCAGCCTGGAAGTTTGAAAGTTGGGTGGTGACAGAGGGGAGGAGGCTTATGACCAGGCATCAGCAGAATTAGGTAACAGCTTCTCTTCCAGGATCCATTGGGAACTTTAGGTGAATTTGAACGTGCTGTCGTTACCATGCAACCAAATGAGGAAATACCTTGACTTTTTCCTATTTATCATTTTTTTTTTTTGCCAAAGAAGGATTGACTGTTGAAAAAACAAGAAAATGGAAGGAGCCATTTTATATTGGGGACTCTGCAGTGAAGGCGATGGCGCCAAGCATAGGTAGTTGGGGGGAACTGCCTACGTAAGTGAGAGGAGGGTGTCCGTGTCGTGTCGTGCCCACCTAAGTTTCTGATTCCTCCCACAATTCCTAGAAAAATCAGCACCAAACACTACTACCGACTAATTAATCGCCGATGAAATGAAATCCCACGGATAGTCTAATTATATAAAAGTGAAAATACCGTGAAAAAAATTTAAATTATGTAATTTTATTTTGTATCGCCAAGACCCTTAAACTATATACCCTCCTCCATCTATAGGAAAAAAAATAATCATAGACTTGCTTTACTATTACCAATGCATCAATCATCCGACCCGATTGACAAAAGTTTGGAGCACAGGCGGTGTCACATCGAGAGTACTTAGGGATTCGACTCTTAAAAAAAAATCAGACATGACATCAAAGTGAGCATAATTCAAGGTTTTTTGTGATGCAAAAAAAAAAATCTTGGACCCAAATTTTTTGTGATATTAACTCGGTACGCAAAATTGAAAAAAAAAAATCACTTTTGTCTCGGAAAAAGAAAACTCAACCCATCATCCGTTTTCTTTTGATAGAGGTGTAATGACACATTGACGAAACCCACGATTCGATTGATGATTAAGAGGTAAGGGACACGAGCCTTTGGCATGTTTAGAAGTCCATAAATAAAATGCGGATCAAAGTGCCTTTTATTCTCAGAAAATTCATACACGACCTTCCTACCTACATGCTCTGCATTTCTCTAGTAATAACTCGGTCAGCTCTTATACAGTGTCGACGGTCGGACTTAATTCGATTGGGCGAGCGGGCGCGGCCTAGTGGGCCATGCTCGCTCTCGCGCATCCACGTTCACAGCAGCCATTTCCGCACACACCTAACGACACGACAGTCGCGGCACCTGGCCAACGCGAGGCGCTCGCGCGCGCTGGCATTGCACTTGCCCCGCCCTCGACGGCCCTACCCTCGCTTCGCTCCGGCCCCTCGCATCAAATCCGGACGCAAACACACGAGATTATAGTTTGTGCCCATTAGTCACGAGTTGCCACAAGAAAACTCACATCGTTTGGGTTCCAATTCATAATGAGAACATGTTCTGTTGTTCTTTGTGGGAGGGGGCTGATAACTTGATATGGTTATGCAATCTCCAATGCCCTAATCACTCTGAAATGGCAATGCCCATGATTAAAATGCCCCCTTGCACTTGCCCTGATGATTAGGATCAGCCATTGGCAATCAAGCAGAGATTACTCGCCGTATCAGGCTAATTTTAATTATATTTAGACGAGGTTTAGAAAGAAAAAAAAAACAACATTTGACTTGATTAATGGAGTGTAGGAAAGAAAGTGGTAAACATAATGAAGTGTTTGCTTTTATCCATGCGTTTGACTTGATAAATGAAGATGGAGTCTGATGTTGGAATTTTCCATGAAATTGCTTCATTGGTTATTCGCTTATTGAACCCTGAGATTTTTGTCATTTTACCTATGAATATAAAGACGGTCGATAAGGTTCACATATTTATATCGATGTCGTTACTCATAGAACTCGAGTAAATTTATATGAAAAATTCCAAATAAAGACTTAAATTGGCCTTATTTTCTTAAATAAGGATATGAGATGGCTATGTTAGTCTCAAATAAGGGCCTAAAGTGACCATGATAGTTTCAAATAATAGCCTCCCCCACCGGCCGGCTAATATTCCCACCGATTAAAAGCATTTTGTCCAAAAAATTTAATTCTAATTTTTTATTTCTTTTTTTCTTTGTTGCGGCCTGCAAGGGCCTAGCAATGCTCCCTGGGAGTAGGCGAGGGTCATGGCTCTCACCCAAGGCTTTGCGGACTGCTCTTGGGTGAGGCAACTCTCGCCTAGAACTAGCAAAGGCTAGCCTCACTTGTGGCCGACGAGGGTGGCCCTCACCAGATCAGGCGAGGGTTGCCCCTCGCCCCTTGCTGTGGCTTCTAAGGTGGCCTTGTCCAAGCGAGGCCGTCCGGTAAGGGTGGCGACTCTCCCTCACCCTCTCCAGGCATTGCTAGAGATTGGTCACCGGTGAAAGAGAAAAAAAATGAAAAATAAATAAATAAATAAAAAGTAAATGATGAAAAATGTTCTTACTAGCCGAAAGGTCAGGCCTTTATTCGAGAATGTCATGGCAATTTCATGCCATTGTTTGAAATAGTTTTCACTTCAAACTTATTTGAGAAAATGATGGCGGTTCAAATCCTTATTGAAATTCTCCAAATTTATGAGTATTTTTTTCTAGTCTTGATGTCGCCTATTTCGCCATAACCATCGGATTTTTGGTGCGATGAGAAACATTCATGATTCCGAATAAATTTTTGCGAACGACAAGCGAATGTTTTTAGAATGTACACTTCGAAGAACGAGTTTTCGCATAGCGTTAAATTATTGCGACGGCAAATAATGGTCAAGCGATGAAATTCACCCTAAGTAAACATACCAAGGAGTGATGCAAATCGGTCGCTCCATGGTTTCCATTGAGCTGTACCAGACACGGATGATTGAATTGTGTTCGACGCTCATGAAACATTCATCTACCGTCTTTTATTACCAGAAACTTGTACACAACCTCGTTGTACTCGCTACATTCCTCTAATATCCGGTCGCCCTGACCAGTATCCGAACCGCAGGGTTAATTAAGGGGGACTTTGCGCGCCGCGGCGGTGCATCCACACACGCAGAGGCCGGCCGTGCACTGGTTGACGGTGCAACCGTGGCACCTGCTGACGCAGTCGCTAGGACGCTGGCATTGCACCGGCTTCTGCTCCAACAGTTCCACCCTGGCCTCGAGTCCGCACATCAAATCTGCTCGCAAGCGACAACAACACGATTATACATTATCCCGATGCCCCTATCGAAAGCCGAAAGAGGGAAAGAAGAAGAAGAAGGAGGTACATTATAAGAGATGTAATATGGAAAGGGATCAGAGGGACGTACAAGATGGTGCGATGAGCAGCAAAGTCACCAAGAAGGCAAACTTGAGATGTGATCCTCTCATTTTTTCTTTTTCCCTCTTACCTAGTTCCTGTGGCGTTAAGTGTTAATGGTGAGACGGTGTTTTTGGTAGTCTTTCTTGTTTTGGTAGTCTTTCTCCACTATGGAGGGTGAGATTTATATGAGTTTTGATGCACTGAAATGGGGCAAGTTCATAAAGGTGTGGTTCTTTACTTGCCTTATTAGGGTCGGCCGTGGCAACAATGGAAACTGAGCAAGATCTATTGCCGTATCAGGTTGGTATTGAATTGAAAATTTTATTTCTAACCAAAAATAAAGTACGAGAAGAGAATTGTTGTCATTTGCGCACTTAGAGATTATCCTAAGGAAGCAAAGTTCTCGGGTTTCCACTCTCGTCATGATATCTTAGTGAGTCCTCACGTACAATGGCAGTCCGAAGATTCTAAGTTTCCAATTAGGATTTTCGTACTTGGAAAGGAGCGTTTCGAAGTTTAAACTTTGTCCTTGGATGTGCTATTGTATCTGAACGAATCTCCAGTCTACTAAGGCGCAAACGATAATCATTCTATTTTCTATTTCTATTCCAAACATGTTTCTAGAATAAAAATCCGTTTGGTAACGCAATTTCATTTTTCTATTTTAGAAACAAAATAGGTCTGAAAAAGAAAATGGAAAGTTAAAATTTCCAGCTTTTTGTTTCTGAAATAAAAACTAAGAATTTTTCTCATCGCTCATTCCTCTTTCTCTAGTGTCCCTATCGCCGGTCCACCATTCATTGATCGTCAGTCCACCGATCACCAGTCTGCCGTCCATCGGTCGCTTGGCTATATCCCTTTCAATTGGTCTATAGTTACGGACGGCAGTCGCCCGTCCATCAGCCTCCAATCGCCGATCTCGATTTGCCGATCATTGGCAACCTTAGAAATTTTATGTTCGTTATGAAATAAATTTCTGTTCCGAGAAAAAAAAATTATATCATTATCAAACACATTTATTTGCTCAAGCACTTGTCCAGAAATCAGAAATAAATTTCAAAAATAGAATGATTATCATTCGCGCCCTAAGAGCGGATTGGTATAACAGCTTTAGGCCGTAACCATGTTCTTAAAAGTCGTAACTAGGGCATTCGGTAAAAGTCTGTTCTGTTTTCGATATGCAGCAACTTCGTCAAAAAACCGTTGTGATTGCATCTGTCAAGTAAGTGTTCACCAAACATTCTATAGAACCTGTACCGATCATTTTCACAGTTGAAAGTACTGGGGAGAAAAAAAGGATGTCCCAAACAACCTTTTTACTACTAGTTGTCCTTGTTTTAAGGAGGAGGACAATTACAGCAAGGAGAATTGTCCAAGTGAGAGAAAAGAACTGGCTTCAGAGATCCTGCATTAGGTGAGTTCTCCGCTACGGAAATGAAGAAAGGAGGACACCAGATACGTTAACCCCAAATCCATATAACTGGCAAAATGATCACTCGTTTCATGTTCCGGCCAGACTCCATGCTGGCCATCAGTGACAAATTAGCCGCCACCCAGCTCCTCCTCGAAAAGCTTTCTTCCCTACTTCCCTTCGGATTCATCATCCACTGACGGTATGCTCGCATGTAGCTTGCTCGTGATTAAGCTCTACCTTCGGTTTTCTTCCTAATGATCTCCTGCTTGTGGGATTGGAAATTCTAAAACACAATCTGCCTTAACAAGGGCAGTTGATAAGACACCCGACAGTACGAGCATATGTATACGAGAAAAGTCACACGCTCGCGCGCATTAAATTTATCGAGCGCTTTTTCACCTGTCAGCATGCTCGAAAAAAGAACCTGACCTTGTACTGTGTAACTCAGGAAAATTATCCAGTCGCCATATGCTGTATCACTTATTAGATGCAAGCACCCATGCCTAGCATACATGGGAACTCGCCTTCTTGCTGGGTCTGGGAGCTTGGCTCTCATCAGTTCATGGCGCTAGGCGCCAAATCGGAGCTCCTTTACGCTACAGAACAAATTAAGCGGAAATGTGCCCAGCCTTATCGAACATCAACAGCAAAGGCATCGGTATATAATGTAGAATAGCTAGAGACTTAAACCTCGCGAGAGAAAGCCATGTTAAAATGGCAGATGACCGAAACATAGACAAATCCAAATCCAGGCGACATTATAGTTAACAGCCTCTATATGTTCTCCATATGGGCGATGACAGCCAATACCAAAAAGCACATCAACTAAAAGAGTTTTAACCAAAAACAGACACTGAAATACTCGAGAGATTCTGGGCCCCGACAGGCTCCTCATTTGTAGCATGCATTAGGTACTTATGTGGTCGACTGAGGTAGCTCATCCCTGAAGACAATGATACCTGCGTTTGAGAGGAATAAAG
>JAGVVM010006890.1:0-12611 GCA_019149425.1 Psidium friedrichsthalianum
GGGATTTCCTGTATGGACGGGGGTGGTCTATATGATACTGAACTTCAGGGGCATGTTCCAGATCGATGAGTTGTTCTGTTTTCTCCGAGTGATGACTGGTTTGTGTGGAGGGACGCTTGGAGGGCATGTTTTTTATCGGGGCTTCACTTGAATCTGAACTTTGTCTTGTGAGACTGAGGGGCAAAATTAGAATGCAGTTATATGATTAAATAGGACAGCTAGGTCATTAACTTCATAAAGACAGTTGGAATTTTACATTGTATCTAGTAAAACATTTAGTAGGTAATTCTTCAACACTTCGGTTTGCAATTGTTCTTGACTTCCAAATGAAGAAATGCAAAGCGTCTGTCTTTCTTCATTCAACTAGATCAGATGAGAGGCCAATGATGGACCTTAAATTTGATTAGATGGTATGTCGATTGTTGGAAGATCATTCGGACATTTGGACAGAATAGGCAGAACTTAGCCTTTTCTATTAAGCACATATTTTTAATACCAACTATCTTCTTTAGTTGCTCTATCTGTTCAAAGTGTTTTTTCCTTTTCAAGGAGACTATCTTTCTAACTCTTATACCGACCATTAATTCTGTTCAGCAGTGCCACCGAGACCAAGCAGCACTCAACATCCTTTCATTTATTAGAGAGTGGTGATGATGTTGCGTCACTAGTTTTTCTCTGTTGTATTGTTGTTGTAATTAGCTGAGTAAAGAAATGAACTATCGTGTAAATACTGGATTTGATCGTTGAGCTGTGCGACCCATAAGCTTTGCTTCTCTAGATGCTTAAATTTGAATGTTGCTATATCGACTTTGTTTTTCCTGGTGGGGTTTCATTTTCTATGGGGTTTCATTTTCTATATTATCAATGCTTGCACTTGAACTATCTATCTTTGTCCAAATGCAGGCATTAAAGAGATGTTTTCTTCGATCGACCATGCTAGAGTCGGACTGCGAGATGATTTTTTCAGTGTCAATGGTGGTAAGAAAGATGTGGCTTTGTGGGTTGCTTAATGTTTCACTAGTTGCCTCCTTCCTTTTATCGATTTAAGTTGCTCTTGGTTAGGAGTATGCTTTTAAGCTACCGCTGCTCCTTGATTTCCCTTGTAAGATGGCAGGTTTTAGACAACTATCTTGGCAGTCTCATCTTATTAAGTCACCACTCACGAAATTCTCTCTCTCTCTCTCTCTCTCTCTCTCTCTCTCTCTCAGAGGTAGGGGCGATGAATTGGGTATTTAATCTTCTATTGATCGAGTGATGGCAATCAATTGAATTCTCTTAAAAAATGTACCTGACGTCATCTTGACATTGAGAACAGGGGCTGCAAACTTGCACTGATCTCTAATCGATATATATTCTTCAGCCAAATTGACATGTCCACACCATAGAGTGTGCTTTTATTCATCACATGCCTTGAGGTTAACAACCGCATGACAAATTCTGTTCAAAGTGTTTCCTGGTTTCTATAATTCTTCTTTTGTTATCTGCGTGCTCATTCTTGTTTCTACCTGCAATTCATTCAACTCCTTCTCGTGGGAGTACTCCTTCCCCATGGAAACTCTCCTATTCACCCATCCTTATTCAGGGGAACACAATGGTTAAGAATGCCCCTCAGGACAAATCAACTGTCCCCGTTCCCGAGCCTTCCCCAACCAGTAAGAAAAAGAAACTCGCTGAACTTTTCCGAGATAGCCTCGGGGGGCAAGAAAATGTTGCCAATCACGATGCTTTGGCTGACAAAGCAATGCAGAAGCGAAGGCTGAAGCCACCAACTATACTCGATGTTCTTCCGAGCTCTAATCAAGGAACGCCTTACATCTCTAAGCCCCACTTCCATGTGTAGCAGCGAAAGGACTCCTAATGGAGATTATGTGAAGGAGAAGCAGCAACCATTAGAACCACGCCTTGTTGCCTCCCTAGATTGTCTTCATATGGGGTTTGAGTGAGAGGAAATAGAAGATGAGCCCTGCAATAGCCGTGCATGATTAAAATGTTTATCAGCTTGAGCTTTACATGGAGGAAGTCGGGATCTCTCATTCTGAGAGAGAAAATTCTGATTTTCCCATCCGTGAGACTGTATAGTCAATAGATGTCTTCAATCTTGTATGCATGCTGTTATCTTATGCGAAAGCATGTATATTGCAACTGAGGCGACTGACTTGAGTATTTTGCTTCTGCACTAGGGTGAAGTAGCATCTTATGGCAAATTTTCTTTTCGCTTATTCATGTCCACCTCGATTTGCTTCTGGATTATGTTTCTGAAACTTCTGCGGTATTCTACATGTAAAGAGCAAATAAGCGCTTGTTTGATCATCAATGATCAGGAACGGAGATAACTGGATCAGGAAGTAACTTGCCCCTGACCTTGATGAAGACCAGAAACTCCTTGGATAGTTGCGGAAAAGCCATAGTCCTATTTATAAATTGTGGAATCTCCTTCACGAATAGCACCCCACACCAACCCCACCCACCCCCCTTCAAAAAAAAACCACACACACACCAAAAAAGGGGGAAAAAGAGAAGGCAAGCTTCCACGCTATGCAGAAGTGTAAGAGTGAGAAGTACAGATGGATGAATCATAGTTGATAGCTTGGTTTCAAAGACAAGTTTTAGACTTTTTAAACCAACAAATCCTTTGCTTTGCGGGAAATGCAAACTCTGAACACCCTCCATTGCCATCTGAGTAAATTTTAACATGCCTCAACACGTTATCATTAGCCAGTGACCCCTTCTTTTCTTTTAAGTGATTACCATATATGGATGTGGTTGAAGTTCTTGAACACGAATTTCCTTCGCCAAACATCAAGCGACAAGGGTCTGCCTTAGAAATTGAAATATTCTTGGAAGAAAAGTAATAGCAGATACAATGATGGCGATCCAGAGGGAAGCCTGTGAATGAAGGAGCTGTGCAGGATTGTACATATAAAAGCGGACAAGAGATTCCCAAGAAGTAGGAAGGAAGAAGAGAGTGTAAGATAAGGCAGTGAATGAAGATGGAGGGTGTTCAAAGAGCTGTGCTGGTACTGCTTGTGGCTTGCTGTGTAACTTTGGTGATCACTCGACAAGCTTCGGCTGCGCAGCATGTGGTTGGAGGAAGCCAAGGCTGGGACGAATCCACGGACTTCGACTCCTGGACGTCTGCTCAGACATTCAAAGTCGGCGATCAGCTCAGTAATGTCCCCTTCTTCTTCTTCTTCTTCTTCTTCTTCTTCTTCTTGGCGTGTAGAAGCATCGGCTTGCTTCCACCAATCACGAAACGAGGCAGTTCACGTTAGAAATTTCGAGAATTTGATTTTGAGATTGTGTCAGGGGACACTTGCGCGCACTATACCCTTCGTACAATAGGACATAGTTAGCCATACATGGTAGAAATACCATCTCATTGTGAGATTGTAGCAATTAATCGGTCCATCCAACCCAATATGATACGAGCTCGACATAATTTGATATACATACATATATATGTGTGTGTGTCGTAGTCGATTGTGATATTTTATATACAAAACTACGAGAAAATGCATGTGAACGACGACGTATTACCACCGAGGGATTGTCTCCTCGAGCGATCATAAAAGCTGTGGATATCCCTCCCGATAGAGAGCTTGCCTACTTTTATCCTTGACTTTCCCTTTATAAGTTTCCTTCCCGTTCTGAGAAATTACAGAAAGTCCATGAACCTGATTTTAGGTGTTCAGTTTCGAATTCTAAGAACAACCCATCTACCAAAAATGGAAATTTCACCCAAGTACTGTACTGACTCCATCGTTAAACAGTGTTCAAGTACTCTCAAGGCCTCCACAGCGTGGTCGAGCTCGCCAGTGAAGCGGCCTACAAGAACTGCGACATCGGCACGAGCGTCAACTCCCTCAGCACCGGCAACGACGTCGTCAAGCTCGACAAGCCCGGCACCCGCTACTTTGCCTGCGGGACCCTCGGCCACTGCGGCCAGGGCATGAAGGTCAAGGTCACCACCGTCGCCGGCAACGCCCGTCCACTCCGGCATCGTCTTCTTCGTCTTCATCCTCTCCAGCTTCGGCGTCTGCTGCCAGTTCCGAATTTCCAGGCTCGGCATCTCTCGTGTCCCTGATGGTCCTGGTGATCCTCTGTGCGTTCTCAGTCTTTTGAGTGCTTTCTTTTGGTAATGTTAGGGATGCTGATACAGAGTATACTGGAAGGGAACTATTTGGTAGATGGGTAGATTGTTTTGATTGGATGTGTATTTATGATGTCTGTTGTTGTAGAAGTTGGAAGCTAGAGGTGCTTGTAATTGGTGAAGCGAATTCAATTTGTCATTTGTTGGTACTCGATAGACAACTACGTTGTATGACGTTCTGGGCCTTTTGTGTCTATGTTTGTGGCGAGAAATCATGATTTTTGCTGTTAACTTCGTATTTGAATCCCTCATTAGGCAATTCGATTCTTGATCATTGCAACAATAGTGTCGGATCAGATTCCTGGTATCAAATCAATAATCGAAGAAAGTTGAGAAGGTGGAAATAATCCTTCATAAGCGCACAAAAAATCATCTGCTTCTACAGTTTTAAGTCTTTGACCACTGTCCCATTTTGGATTTGGCATGTTGGGTTCTGCGTTTCTTCTTTGCTCGCTTTATGAAAAATTAAAGTGTCGAATAGGAAGACCGCTCCACTTTAGCACTCACAGTCTAGGAAACATGCATGAACAAGTATGTAGGGAAGAAGGACCAGTTGCAGAGTCTTGTGGAAACTCCAATGCCATGAGGTGAGATTAGGTCTCCGTTCAACTTGCATTCAGAAAGAAACAGAACTTATTAGAGATCCATAAAGCAGAATTCGAGGATTGAGCGATCAGGTGCATGATATCAAGGGAAAAAGAGTTGCGAAAGAAGAATTATTCATTGATTGAAAATTTAAATCCTCGCCATCTCTCTCTCTCTCTATCTTCTTTCATGCCTGACCAAAGAATACAAAATTGAAAAAATCAGTTGTTGCTCTGAGAATATTCATCTTCTGAAGTCTTCCACTGGCAATTTGGAGCCGCTTGATCTGGATGAGGACTCAATGCTCCTCTTCTCTGCTCTTGGATTCCGCCAGGTGAGGAAAGGTGGCGAGTATGTTGTAGGCCCTCAAATCCTGCCTCGTCAAGATCCCAATCACCGGAGACCCCTGCAACTCAGTGCATGCCGTCAGGTCAGTGAAATCGTCCCTTTAAAAACTTCATTTGTTGAAGCTATACCAACTTTGATGTCTCATTTGTTAGAGCTGACATTGAGCTTTGCTGATAACTATGCCTAATATGTTGAGAGAAAACCGCAAAGGAAAAGAAAAGAAAAGAAAAAAAAAAACCTTCTTGCCTGGCTTCTAATTTTACTTGAAAGCATGAGCACATGAAGATAATGGGATTGACAAGCATGAATGACTCACCCCAGCTGCTCGATACTTCGGTACGATCAACATGTGTCGCAGCCCCACTTTTCTGAAGAGCACCATGGCTTTGCGACTGACATGCTCTCTACCACTGTGTAAGGAGTCGTGTTCGTGAAGGGATGCAAATCTACATACATCTCCATCTCATCCCTTGTCACAGCTACCTCTTCGATCTTACCGTCCCTCTCTGCCAAATCGATCCAGGAAAACATCTCCCTCACTTCCCAATCCTCGGTTCTCCTCCTCTCTTGCAGGAACCACTTCTTTTTAATCACTTGGAACAAATGCGCTCTGAGGATCAATCCAGGAAGTTCTGTCGCCCCAGTGGTGAGTCCTGCTGGAGGCACCACCCCTTCGTCGATGACAGGAAAGCCATTGTGCGTTGTGTTCTTCAGAACTTCCACTATACGGGACACCTTCTCCACCCCACAGAGGGTGACTAATGCCGGCTTCACATTGGCAAGCTCACCAACAGTGAGATTCCTCATCCACGGCTCAGGATTGGCGTCCAGAAAAGGTAAGCCTTTTAATTCTAGTATGATCTCGTAGATGCTTGGTTGAAACTGTCTCCAACTGTCTTGGATATGAGGAGGACGATCATGGTTATCGGTAATAAGTGAAGATTGTTGGTCAGCTCGAGGAATATCACGCAAAGCGAGACAGTCATCCTCATTGAGCCAGACATGAGAGAGGCTGCGCCTAGGACCGCATAAAGACCCTGATCGATGTTCGTATAGGAGCCCATTACCTTGCCAAGCAAACGGCCATAGGCAGAGCCCATAAGAATGATGGGGAGGAAGAGACCTGATGGAACGGCAATTCCAAAGGTGAAGATGCCTAAAATCCAATACAGCACAAAGAAGATGAGAAGAGAGGTCACGTGGTATTCGGTTGGAGTGTTTGTGGAAAAGATGTTCCGAACAGCATCGTCATTAGTTGTGAGGAGCAGAGTGGCTAGGTCATTGTAGTACCCGTCGGGGCAGTTGAATTGCTTGAAGTTGCCTGACCGTCCAGTCGTGGGACAGACAGAATCTGCGAGGGAGGGGTCACACTTCGTGCATTTGGCTAGGAAAGGAAGGCCATAAAGGCAGATCGAGGTGAACAACGAGACCATCAGGCTCAGCAGAAGTTTATGTAATTTTCCCTTCCTGCAAGAAAGAGAGCCTCAGTTACACCCATGACTTACAGCTGACTATGTTCAGGATGCAATGCCTAGCGCATCAAATGGTTACTGGATGATACTAACATTAGCAAGCGTTTGTTCATAACCCTGATCGCATATTTTTGGACCCCTCATTTTTCTGAGCTATCAAAGATGTACCGACTGTTGGCATCCGACCATCAGACACTGGCTGTTGTCTTCTAACAGTGCTGACCCAAACTTTTCATTTATAAACTTGTCTAATACCAGTGGAGTCTTAGAATCTGTTTTAGTCCTTATCTAGTCTTTCTTTGTGACATGCGTGGAGCAGGTTAGAGGTTCTCACTGATTGATCATACTGTAGAGCCTGAGAACTTTGTGGAGGACATGGTTGTAGAGGCTTCCCAGAACTCCCCCGACAATGCCGATCACAGTCACAGGGATGATGTCCATCACATGGTACCTCACAGTAACGTTGCTCACGTCGAACATGATGAGTCCTCCTTGTCCGAACAGACCACAACTACCAGTGCTGCAGTACTCAATGAAAGCCCTAAGAACCACCGCCACGATGGCGGTGCTGAAGAATGCCCTCCACAGAAGGGCACTCCTCCACCATGTGGCCACCTCTTCGAGAGAGAAGAGCACCCCGCCCACTGGAGCCCTGAACGCTGCGCAAACGCCTGAAGATGCACCACAGGTGATAAGATCCCTCCTGTCCCGGTCGTTGTTGAAGTAGCGAAGCCAGCGCCACCTGAGACGGTAATTATCAGGGCCGCCTTGTCCGAGCAAGGACGCGATGCAGCAGCCAATGTGCACCAGAGGCCCTTCTTTGCCTAGATCAAGGCCTGCAGATACTGCTCCGATGCTTCCAACAATCTAAGACAGTGGCATTATTTTTCGTTAATTCTCACGACAAATGCTTCAAGCTTGTATAGATTAGAATGTTCGTAGTCCATCATCATACAATCCTGCTTCTCTTTTGGAAAGATTTTATTCTAAGATCATTGCAACTTGCAAGTGTCCTTCGTAGTTGATGTCATAAATGAAAGAGGGTCGGTTCACTAACTGGTATACCCTGAATCTCACGTGTAGAAGTGAACTTCAGTGAGGAGATCGTTGAGTATTCCGTGTTCTAAAGACTTTCACCATTAAAAAGCTGTTGCTTTTTGACACCATCTTTCAACTGACCTGCAAGTAACCGGGCCACTCTTCGAGTCTCCGAACATATTATCGAGCTAGGACCTCTACTATAACACCTAAAGCCGAGACAATGCTTTTCCGACAAAATCTATGATAGTACTTAGAATTTAAATTGCCTGCATGTTCTGCATAGATGCCATTTTCCATTGACAACAAAAAGCCCTCTGTGAAGCGCGACCCACCTTGACCATCAGCGGCGAGGCACCGAACATGTTGGGAGTGTCGATGCCATTGAGATAAGCTTTAATCTCAGGTATGCCCGGACCTGCTGCCGTGGAGCAAAACACACGCACAGAACAGCGGCGGACAGAGTCAATATGAAATTGGTCCCGGTGAACAAAACTAACCCGGTTAAGTATCTGCATCAAACCATTGCCCAAAAGTATGAAGATTTCCATGAGTCTTCTTGCTTAAACAAACAATTACTGTCATAAAGGACGATATCACGAACTGGTGGTTGTCATCATTGATCAAACCTTTCTTCGCTATGAAATGAACCACCGCGAGAAGTTTGTATCCGGCGTGTTCTCCACAGCAAGATGATGAGCGTAGCGATGATTCCGGTGAGGAGTCCAACTAGAAAAGCCAGTGTCCACTTCAAGAAGATGTACGGCAACACTTGCACTTTAGATCTGCTTCTCCAATCATGCTTGAACAGATCATTCTCATTGATCCTGCAAAACAGACCACCAAGAACCAATCCGCAGATGAAGACCTTGCAAGGAAAGACCATCAACAAAACGGAGAAAGTCCCTAAAAAAAGGAAAAAAAATCAAGACAACAGATATCATGGATCTGTTTTAAAAAGTTACTCATAGTCCAGGCTCTCTATATGCGAAACTTTAGCTCCAACCATGGCGAGAGGATTTGAAGAGAGTGTCCTGTGTCTCTTGAGCAGTGGCTGCTTCAGTGAAATGCCTTCGGGTCTCCCTCTTCTTCATCTGCTTCTCCGGCCATGCTGTTTGGCAATGATTCCTCTGGAACTGGATTCGGTCTTCCGCCATCATGAAGAACAAAAATGAAGAAAGAACCCTGAACTCAATTGAAAACGCTCTACAGCTGTTGTTTTTAACGCCCTCGGTCCGTGCTCATCTGCTTTCCGGGTTTCCATGTATGACGATAATTGTTTCATACGAATGCACCAGACAAAAATTCCACGTAGGCAGCAAAAAGTGTCGAAACCAGACGGCATTCACATGAGATTTGGACTTTTATGTTTTTTGAAGTAATCTGATGAAAATAGCTTTTTTCTTACATTAATTTCAAGTCTGGGGATAAGGATCACGCCTTGTTTGCTAGCCATTAAATCTCATCATTATGGTTTCCTAATCACAATCGTGAATCATTAGAGGTCCAGTAACTTGTGATCTGCAGTTTTCTCCCTTTTTTTTTTTTTACTCTTTGTGGGTCTAGGGAAAGCTTTCTATAGACTTGTTTAAGCGCTAATGCTATCCATCAAAGACTCGTTGATAAGTAATTTGGCTTGACATGAATAAAGAAATAACTATGACCAAGTGCTTTTTCTGACACGTTGAGATAGATGTCCGATCCACGTGATTCTTGCCACAGACAAGAAAGAAATATGCTGGGGTCCAAGTTTGATCTCCCTGTTTCTGGTTAAGAAACAGAGCACAGCCAAAGAAACTTTCTAATCAATGAATCATTAACATGATTATTAAATTGTAACACTGTTTTAGAGTCGTGATTATAATAGCAAATTGATCATTTACTGTCCATAACTTATACTCCGAAAATGGATTTCCATGGTGGACGCTCTCATGTGAAAATTCAAGCACCAGAGAAACATTGAGTCATACCATTTGTTTTCAATCTACATCTAATCGTGATCGCCTTGCTTATTCCAAAGATACACACATCCAATGGTGGGAATTTTCTTATATCAACCAACATGATCTAAGATCTTCCCCTTGTGCCAGTCATCAGTCAATATTTCTCATTATCTGTCGCTCTTGGACCTCTGGTGCTTACGCAGAGGGGACAGAGGAGAGCATCGAGATGGGTGGTCCAGACAAGATGAACGGTTCGCGCTAAAACGACCTTGACGCCATCGAGACGCCACTTTATCTGTACATTTTCGTACTAAATAAACAAACCGGCAATGATTTTTCCATTTTTTAAGGGATCGTTCCGCGATCACAGGCAACCAACATGTGCGTGTTCCATCACGCAACCAGAAGGCACATTGAATGCGTGCATGGCAAACACGGAAACATCGACGGCGATTGTAAACAGAAGATGCGAAATATTGGCGCAATAGATGAACTGCCGGGCCAACTGGATGCTCTGCCTGCGCCCAAAAGAAGATTCGAAACCGGACATGAACGACCACGGTACGCTCCAGAACTTGATCAGGGCACCCATCTTTTTGGACTTCGATCTGTGTGTTTTGGTCCTGGAGAGATATTCAACGTCGCGATCGCAAGCATTGATCTATTTCCAAATTGTTGGGAACATGACGATTGGGAAATCGGGTTCGAATTGAATCGTGGGGCGTCGAGCATATATATAGAAGAACGAAAGCGCCGATCACTGCGGACTAAATTCATTACAAGCTCGTGCGGCACAGGAGTGGAAGGAAGATCCCACAGTCCACCATGATCCCAAAAAACAAGAGGAGAAAAGTCGTCGGATCCGCAATCTCTCGTGAGCGAAATCAAAAGGAAAGGCGTGGGTGTGTACCTACAGAGTGCGCAAAGTCAAAATAAACTGACTAATTGTCCAGTGCTTCGTTGCATGATAAACCTGCCATTGCAACAGCTAACGAAATACAAGGGGCTATAGATTTGCTCCTCGCCCTCATCCGACCGAGTCCCCTAACCATTCAGAGCTACTAGAGAGAATCCATGTTCCGATATTACTTGCAATGACTCGGATCATTTTCGGTAGGCCAAACCCAAAGAAGTACTTTGAGTAAAGCACACAAGGTGATGATCATTCGGGGACCAATGTGAATTCGACATGCGGCTTGAGACGTCACAAATCAGGCCGTGGCAATTCCATCGAATGGGATTTGGGACGTGATTTCTGGTGGAAGATAGGTGAGCTGCATAAGCTTTTGGATTAAACTCGCTCAAGGCCTTCGCTGCATCTCGCTCGTCGCCCCTGCCCTCGCTATCTTGTCTGTTCATGGAAAGATGCAATTCTGTTGCCGGCCTTTTTCCTCTCAATACGTTCTCATTTTCCGCTAATCCTCCCTTCCGAGCGATGTACATTTTTACATGTTAACTCAAGGACCACTTTCCCCTACTTAATTCGCTAATCTGATTATTCCATTCTATTTTGTTGTAGAAGCCTGATCTCTATGGAAATTTGCCCGAGCGTCTGATGTTCTTGAGTCTGTAGTGGGATTAACTCACCTGCACGTGGTTTCGGACGTAAACCCCCGAAGAGGGGGGGGGGGGGGGGTGGGCGGGAGGGGAATCAAACCTAGCGGGGTGGAATATGCCATTGCACGAGGCTCGGACTTTTGCACATGCTGATTGCGCGAAGCAACCGCGACGTGGACGGGGGATGTCGTTTTTGCTCAGGTTGGATTTTGAGTCCAGCTCGCAGCCGCCGGCTTGGGTCCATCCCGTTGCCACCCCTTAGGCCTTATCCAATTACATGCTATGCGACGTGTTTGATACCGAAGGCCAAACGTATCCCGATATCGTACGGGGCTCGCCATATCGCTTTTTGGACACGTGGACAGTCCAAGTCATGATCGAGGAAAACGCGCGTACGATACCCGCTTGAACCGGAGTCAATTCTGTTAAACTACGTGAAATACTAAAGCACGCCTCGAGGCAAAACCAAATTCTCAAATTCTTTCAAGAGTTCGGCTAATTGTATATGCATCGTGAGTGGGACTGACAAACGGAGGGGCCCGAAGTCAAAAAACCGATCAAACCAAATAATCCGCTAACTCTTTTGACCTAGTTACATACAATACAAACTGAGCGATCATACCCGATTTTGTCCGCAATAAGATATACTCCCACCTGGACCCACAGTATAAAAATAATAAATAAATATTTTAAAATAATAACTTTTATGCTATGTGTGTATTGTGTAAAAGAGAAACTTTTAATAGTTTTAGAAGGTTCCAAAGAAGTTTGCAACTTTTTGCTTTGTTGCAAAATTTTAGTTTGCAAGACATATATGGCATCTCTTAAAATCAATAAATCAATGAAGTGCACATGGATAATCAATCTATAAAGCAGAAAAATAATTTACCACCTAAAATCCCCAACCTGAACCTGCAAGTAAAGAGGGACTGTAGGGGATGAGCTTTGAGACCCATTAAAAATTCAATTTTATGGGAAAATTTCAAGAAACGACCTAAAAGTGACCCTTGTTTTAAATAAAAGATTGAAATACCTTTCATGTAAAAAAAAAAAAACCTCACCAAGGGGCATTCTCATCATTTTTTTTTATTGTTTTGTATTTTATTAGTCATTTTCCCATTTTCTCTTTGTTTTTTTCTTTGTTGTTGTCGAGAAGTAGATTTATCAAATGGAGATGGGTCGAGTCGAGTGAAGTTTGGGTCGGGTCGAATATGATCTGACCCATATATTGACCCGTCTAACCTGTGTTTTGACAATATTCGATGACTATACCCGGACCAACCCGTAACCAACCTATACCCGACCTGAACCCATTTTGAACCTATATTCGCCAAATCACACTAATATTCTAAGAAAAATATATTAAATCATTTAACCTATTTAAGCTTTTCACTATATATATTATCGGATAAAATTTTTACATCAAATAAAAAAGAAATGAAATAATAAAATAATATATTAAAATAAATAAAAAATGCTATTACTAAAAACTTTCAGAAATAACAAAAAATATAGTGA
>JAGVVM010006891.1:0-22978 GCA_019149425.1 Psidium friedrichsthalianum
TTTGCCTTCGTCTTTCCTCGCGTCAGATTTCCTGCTGAAAAGCGGTGGTGGAGGAAAGAAACGGCGCCTCTTCCGACATTTATAAACCACACATGGAAAGTAGAGAGATTTCTTCGCTGCTAAGACGTGAAAAGAGAGAACATTCGGACGAAGGGCGGGGGCATGGTGCTTTAAACTTGAAATGACTCCGTCATCCTCGCACTTTAAAGACCTTCTTGAGTACTGCAGTTGGTGGGTCCGTTCGCGAGCGGAATTACGCCCAAAGTGTCGGGCGTCGCGTGGCTTTGTCGCGTCGATGTCGAGGGACCGCTGTGTGTGGGGGTGCAGAAGCGAAGGGCGGCGCGGTTGCTCCCGCCGGCTTGCTTCACTCCCAACGGGGGTTAATTGACCAATTGAAAGGGGGGATACATACGCACCCGATATCCAAGGAAGACCCGTCATTCATAATATATAAGATAAGACTCATCAGTTACGTCACATCACGACCGTCACATGATGCATTTGTCGTATAAAAATACTTTTCGCCCGAACATCGTCGTCCCTGGCACGAGTTTAGTCCACGCCATCCACATGAAAATCATTACGCACACGTCAACAAAACACGTTCATCGTGGAATTACATCTACATGGCCACACACATCATAGATGTACCGTTAATTCCTTAAAATTTAACTATTTAGGGTTTGCGCAATCGGTCGAGGCGTCGAGAGATTTTTGACTAGGGACACTAAGGTCACCCATTCAAATCGTACTGAGATTATGTACGAACCGTCCCTAAAGATTTGAATTCGGGCAAATCCACGAGTTTTCGTGTAGCTGAATCCTTACTCTCGTGACTCATCGATTATCGAAGCGAAAGGAATTCGAAATTTAAAAAGAAGGAAGGAGGAACAGATTCCCTCCAAATGATAAGGAGGGGGGCACCGAAGCAGCAGGAATCAGTGATCCACTCGCTCCCTCTCTTCTCTCTCGCTCTTCGCCCCGCCAAAGCAGAAAAGCGAAAGCGGCCTGTCACCGTGTCTGCCATTCTCTCTCTCTCTCTCTCTCTCTCTCTCTCTCCTGAACTCCGAACTCCAGAAGCTTTCGCAGTCCCTCTCTCGCTCCGGCCGAAAGCCAGAGAAGCGGCATTTCGGGGCCTCCCGTTCTCTGACGCCCGCCTTCATCGGCGACTCGCGATTCTCTCCCCAATGCGTGACTGGTGTCCGCACCTGATTACGAGCCGATCCGTCGAGATTGAGCCCCTCCGGGCAACGCGATTGGTGTTGTCAGGTGAGTTCTCTTCGTCTCCGTTTGGAGAATTTGCGTGGATAGATCGTTTCTTGCGAAGCGTGTCGCTATGATCCGGACTCTGATTCCGTTGTAACAGCCATTCGCTGATACTCCTCTCTCCTGCATCGTTTCGGGCGCGAGGCCTCGCTTTCTGTCGTCCTGTTGCAGTGCGAGTGGTGATGTCCTGAAGATTCTGATACAGCCGAATCTGCGAGACTGCGACTTAACTCGAACTTGGAGGTATTCTGCTTCTTCCGTTCTTCTATATGCTATGCTTCGGGAGCTCTTCCCGAGCTCGATGATTTATTAATTTTCTCTTAATCATTCTATTAGCTTGTGACATTCAGTAGGCTATATGGATAAACTAATCTCGCATAAGGCGCCACGCAAGGTGCTTCTGCGGTCTGGCGGTCTGGCCTTTAGGACTATTGTAATCGAACCAAATTAGATAGCGTCTTGTCATAAGCCGAGGACGTGGAGTGAGTGACAAGTAGTGCTAGATGCAATACTCCCACTCACACCACTGAAACGTGACGCACCTCAATCAAGCGCAAGAAATGGGGAAACTGACCCATGCTCTGTTTGGCGCACTGGGCATCGAACTCGGATGGTAACGTTCCCCCCGAGAGGCTTTTCCTGTTCGTAGGATATTCGGGAAGCCATTTCCGGCTATGTCCTAAAACACGGAAGAAGATCACGTGACCCCGAGAACGAACTCTTGTCTGTTGTTAGATTACTGCGAATCCTTTTTGCAGGATTGCATCTCAAACACGACCCACCCAATTCACGTAAGTCCCAAGAGCTCTGATGCTAAAAGATTTCGTAGCCTGCTCTCTGAGGCGCGGTAGGTCCGCGATATTCGCTGCTATCCTCTGAGGTCAACGTCGAAATAGTCCGATGATGATTAAGATCGGAGTGGCCGGTTTGTATGGTTCGGTGGTCAGGATGTCTTTGTGTGCGGAACGTCAAGTTTTGGCATCTACCAGCAAATTTTGGTACGGTCCTCCGACAATTCTGGGCATAGGCCCAGCCTTCAGTGACTCTACGAGCCTAGTCCAACTTCAGAATCACGTATTCATGAACGAAGCAATGATACTTAGCTCCACTTGCCTTGTTCTAGCAGAGAAAAAAAAAATTCAGAATTCAATGGCTGTCGATTTCTGCCATGGTTGCGTCTCTTTTGGCTTTATTCCTCCCCATTTGGTCACGTGGTCTTCTTTTGATCGCTACCTCTTTTCGTTTCTCTACTCATGACCACAGAGGCCCCCAGGGCCCCCATTTCTCTCTCTCACTCAAAATAGATATTTAAAGATATTTCGAGCGACTCTACCAGGTGCAATTGCCCCTTCCTAAGTCAGCGAGGGAATGGCATGGATGAATAGAGAACTTTTTACAGAAAGTAAACGAGACCTAAGCCCAAAGGGAAGCAGAAAAGAGAGAATGAAGATTTGCGCTTAATTTTAGTTTAAGTGAGGTTTCTGTATATTCTTGTGCCTAAAGCCATTGAATGATGGTATCCATTCTCAAGCCTCATCTTGCTTTCTTTTTTTTTTTTTTGGGGGTTTCTTTCTGGAGCACTTTATACCAGTCAACTTGCTTGAACAGAAAATTGTTTTACTTAGCAAGGCAAAGGCGTCCGAATTCTTATCAAAGAAGGTTGTAGCTGGAGATAGTGAAACATTTCACAAGCAAGATGTGTACAAAATTTTGTTTACTATGAGGGTTGGCGTAGTTCCCTGCAAGAGCATATTAAAGGGATAAAGATATAATTGGTTTTCGCTTATTCGCCTTCAAGAGTATATTATTTCTGTTAGCATGCTAATTGCGTCCCTTGAGAAAAAGTAAACTAGTTGCTTTTGTAAACTTTCTGGTCCAATTTATATCTGTAGATCTGTTACTGCTTTGCATTAGAAAAATAAGGCATGTAAATTACTTCAGCCTTTCCCCTGAAGTTGGGGGGGAAGTTACGAATCGTCCTGGTTTTCTCTACCGGGAATTTTGGGGCCCTGATACGAGCGTCCTGTGTTTTAATGGAGATGAGTACGTCTGCATTAAAATACAATAAAACGCTGGTTCTTCGTACTCATTTGCAACCGATGTTTCCTCTTTTGAGGGTCTATCGCAGGAAGTAATCATCACTCTACATTCCTTCTGGCTATCTATAGATAGACAGGAAACTAAGATGGAGGATTTCGGGTTCCATATTGATCGTTTCCTTTTTGTTTAGTGCTCTTATCTTTTGCAATTACAATGGTCACTAAGATGGGTACAAGAAGTGGCCTGTTTATTTCTGTTATTTTCCATGTGACATTCACAGATTTTCCCAGAGAGCGATCTAAGCATTTGATAGCACTATCTGCTTTGTTAAAGTGCTGATTTAACAGAAAACAATTGCTCGGAACTGTGGATCCGTTCAAAAGTGCGACTGATATTACTGTAACACTGTTCACTTACATGATGAAAAGTACACGTTGGATTGAAGGAAGACCTCGCATTGTATCCGTGGATACTTGTACCAGGGCCGTGTCTAGGCACAGAGATGAAGTTTGAAGATTGACAGGGCTTCATCAGTTTGGTGCATTCTCAAAACTTCTGAATAATGGATCCGAGGGATAATACCAGTTCACCGACTAAATTGTCCTTGTTTGCTCCCTTTTTTCTATAATCTTGACCCCATTTAAATTCCAGAATCGACCTTTTTGCTTTGGAGGTCTTCTATGTCACTTATGCGGATAAGTCGGATCCCTACCGCGAATGATTTAGACATCCAACCTGAGGTGGATCTGCCCTCTTTGCACTGCCTGTAAGTTTTCCTAATTGGTTTCAGATTCTTTACCTTGTATGATTGGTCAGGTAAATAGGTCTGTAGCTTCCTTTTCTGGGTTATAACGTTGGATTGAGCCAGCTTTCCAGAACCTGACCACTGTAACAGGAGATTAATTTGATGCCAACTAGGAGTAGAGCTGTCACGACAGGAAATTAGGGAGAAAAATGCAATCTTTTATGGGAACTGCTGAGTCGCGGCAGCAGATGAAGCTCATGGAAAGGCAGACGAGTGCTCAGTTTTGCCAGTTGGTTGCGACTTGCGAGCTCACCCCACGATGATACCTGTGGTGCAAGCACAGGATATTTGCACTGCGGCCCATGCGTACCTGATTACTCAAAAAATCTCATGAAATTTGTCACTTCAACATGTGAAATTAGTTGCTAATAGCACGGGGAGTCCATACGTGTTGCCGATAAATGACCAGGCGCTTTCGTCTGCAGACTAAATTTTCGTTCCCTCCCATTTCCTTTTTCTTATAATTATTTTCTCATTCCCCTGGGGTGAGCGGAAATAGTTCCTCTTACTTGACATTAAGTCATAACCTATGGGCGGTACCTGCATGGCTGTAAAGCTTGTGCACCCTATAAAAGCTTACACGAGGATTTGTATTGCTCCTCTCCTGTTGCTCTCATCATGACAGTCCTCTCGCCTTCCGAAATTTCCTATCTCTCCCTTTCCAATCCATTGGCTTTGGTTCTTCTAGTTGAAAGCCATCACACAAGGCATCGGATGACATAGAGCTCGACCAAAATATAATAGAAGGATCTTTTTCTTCAGGAGGTGTGGTGGGATTGGCCGATTTCTGAGGTGGGTTTTGATGCTCATCTTTTTCTGATGATTGATGGTACCGACTGAGTTTCTGGGTGTCGATGAACTTTTGCCAAGCTTGATGGATGTTCGGGCTCGTGGTTCTGCCAAGTCGCACCGATGGCGTCTTCGTTCATGCAATGTGTTTGTTTTTCCATTTTCAGTAACGTACCTGTTCGTTTTTGAGGAGGAAGAACAGAGTTTCTTGTACATCTCATTTATTCGCTCTCTCTCCGTCTCTCTCTCTCTCTCTCTCTCTCTCTCTGAAATTCGATGGACTTCCCCGGCAGCTGATGTTCCTTCTGTCTTCTGGACGTGAATGCTACTTTTCGTGCTTAATTAACAGGAATATTGGTTGACCCCATATTATGCGCAAATGCAATTCTGTGGATCCCATTCTCTCTGTTATCTTTTTTTTCCTTGCCCACTTTCTTTTTCGCGTATTTGTTAATAAGTATATATGACTTCCTTTTGTTTTCTAGAAGTGCTTATCGTCTTCAACTGTGGTAGTTAGATACCTTCTGTCTGACATACTACTGGCTATAATCCGATTCCCTGTGGTACTTAAATAAGAAAAGAACCTGAAACTCTTGTGTGCTTCCAGGCTTTTATTGGATCTTCTTTGAAAAAATGTAGGATACTCAAGTTTTCTGAGCAAAGCTGTGAACGAGCTGTGAACGAAGATTGAATTAAATTGTGAGCGTATGCCTGGAAACGAGTACAACAGTAACCCTGTCCATGTTCCTAATCGTCTAGAACGGCTCTTAAGAGAAAGGGAGCTCAGAAAAAGCAGCAGGCCTACCCATTCAAATGAGACAACTGACACTAGTAGAGTGGCTGGGCTAGAACATGAGCTGCGCTTTAGAGAAGGAGAAAACTCAGGGATTTCTTATGTTGAACAGTATTCGGAAAGGGCTATCGCTGGCAGGCCACTCACCGAGGATTATGAAAGGCAAGACGGGAGGCCTTTCAGACAAAGACTCTTGGTGGTGGCTAACAGACTGCCTGTTTCTGCAGTCAGAAGAGGTGAAGATGCATGGTCCCTCGAGATGAGTGCTGGGGGGCTAGTTACTGCTCTTCTGGGTAAGTACCATAAGGTCACTCCTTATGCAGAAAATCCCATTTTTCTGTTGCAGCCATTAGATAGTTAGTAGGGCTCTGATGCGTTACAATTGGTGGAAGAACCATCGTGCATGCATGAAGCTCACTACCCGGGCTGTCTAGCTTATTATACTTCTATCACTGTTTTTGTCCCCAAAAAATCTAATAACCTCATTTAAGGAGGTGGATCTTGATGCATTTGACTTTGGATCTTGATGCATTTGACTTTGTCGAAGGTGTGAAGGGGTTCGAGGCAAGATGGATAGGATGGGCTGGTGTTAATGTGCCTGATGAGATTGGACAGAGGGCTCTTACCGATGCTTTGGCTCAAAAAGTAACATTATTGTATAAGATTCACCATTTTTTTCTGTGCTATATCACGCTTTACACTCTTTTAATATATTGAACCAAGATGAATTGGCCATTGTTTCTATTTGTTATATAGATGTCAACTTTACAGTCTGCTCCTTTCCTTGTTCGCAGAAGTGTATCCCCGTGTTCCTTGATGAGGAGATTGTTCATCAATACTATAATGGCTATTGCAACAATATATTATGGCCTCTTTTTCATTATCTTGGACTTCCACAAGAAGATCGCCTGGCAACTACAAGAAGTTTTCAGTCTCAGTTTGCTGCATACAAGAAAGCAAATCAAATGTTTGCTGATGTCGTAAATAAGCATTACCAAGATGGTGATGTAGTCTGGTGCCATGATTACCACCTTATGTTTCTGCCGAAATGCCTGAAGGAATATAATTGCAACATGAAAGTTGGGTGGTTCCTTCATACACCATTTCCTTCCTCTGAAATTCACAGGACTCTGCCATCGCGGTCCGAGCTTCTACATTCTGTTCTTGCTGCTGATTTAGTTGGGTAAGACTACCCTTTATTTGGATGTTGCTTTATGTTTGTATTTCCGGCTTTGCAATTGTAGACACATCCTCTTGCATGTACTTGCATTGATAAATTTTAAGTTTTAGATTGTTTGGAACTGCAGAAAAAAAAAAACAAAAAAAACAACATGTATTCTCTTGTCTCATACATATATTGGAATTGGAGGTGTATCTGAATCAAATATTGTATGGACAGTATGTGTTTGTTTCTTGTCCATGCTCTAACATGTCTACTTGATTAGAAAACTTTATGTGGGGAATTTCTTCATGTTAGCCTGTCAACTCGGCACCTTTGACACATAGAACCTCAGAAGCTTTTTTGCCTTTAAGTTTTCCTTCCTCTATGCTAGTCATTGTTATTACATTACTTGTATTTGCACCATTGGACTACCATGACGTTAGCTTGGCATGATATTCCAGTTTCCACACCTATGACTATGCAAGGCACTTTGTGAGCGCTTGTACTCGTATTCTTGGGCTTGAGGGTACACCAGAAGGAGTTGAGGATCAAGGGAGGCTGACGAGGGTAGCTGCGGTATGTATAAGTTTAGACTGTTGATCACAAGTGTTTCATTTTCATTGCTTTGATTTGAAATTTTGTTCGGTTATATCATAACTCTTAAACCACAATCCACGGAATGCTAACTTACCTTTTGCTCTTAATGTGCTCCACGTTTGTAGTTTCCTATTGGGATAGATGCTGATCGTTTCTTCCGAGCACTTGACACTCCGCTAGTTCAGGAGCACATGAGAGAACTAAAAGAGAGATTTGCTGGTCGTAAGGTATATTCTTTTCATAATCAATAGGGAAATGTTCTTACCATGCATCTCTTCTTCTGTTTGCCATTCCTTGACTACTTGGAGGTGAAATTGTTTGCCGTCGTCTTTTCTCTATTATCTGATGAAGCTTCTAAATGGTCAAAGATCCAAGTCAATTTTTTCTTGATTTAATTTTACAGGTGATGTTAGGTGTTGACCGACTGGATATGATCAAGGGGATTCCTCAAAAGATACTGGCATTTGAGAAATTTCTTGAAGAGAACTCAGATTGGCATGATAAAGTTGTTTTGCTGCAAATTGCTGTACCAACAAGAACAGATGTTCCTGAATGTATGTTTATTTCAATCTATTTGGGTACCAACTGATTATGGTCTGTTACATCTTGCTTGTTTTTCCGTTTAGAAATTGTTCATTGGTAATTTGAAGGTCGATAGCCAACGTGCAATTCTCAGTTTGCGTTCCAATGTTCTCTTCATAAAAGCTATTTTCCCTTGCAGTTTGTATTTATTTCTCTAGGAAAGAATACAAGCTGTTCTTTAAGTTGCTACTGCACTTGAAGGGAGGTGTGTTAACCTGTAATTCTTAACCGAAGCAATACTGAATTCCATTCCACAGATAAGTTGGATATCACCGAATTCTGAGAGTTTTGATACTGTTTCTGTTTCTTTTTTCAGCAAACTTGTCACTACCATGCAGTTCATTGTTCATGATTCTGACCACTACTTTGTCCTGTATGTTGAGGCAGATCAAAAACTTACAAGCCAAGTTCATGAAATTGTTGGACGCATTAATGGAAGATTTGGAACATTGACAGCTGTCCCTATACATCACCTGGTGTGTTTGTCTTCTAACTTGACAATGGCTCTATGATAATTAACTTTGATTGTAGGATGTTGGTGAAAGTGGATTGCGTTTGGCTGGATAAAAAATATATGAAATAGTAGTCTTTATTTCAGCAATCCAATGCACAAAGCACTTGGAAGTACTTTTCTTTTGACACTTAAGACTGTCATTCTTTACACTGCTGGCGAATATATTTATAGAATATCTTATAATTTTTTCTGATTGATATGCATACTTGGATACTGCCTGTGGACTTTGAAAGTCATAGTTGTTTCTAATAAGAATTTTCCTGTTCTTTTTCTACTACTTTCAGATGGTTGGAATGCAAGAACAAATGTGCTTCTGGTTTGTGCTTGACATTTGGAGATTTTTCTTTTCATGAAAGAAGATGACAATAAAGTTGTAGCGATTAATTACCAGTTCAATAGCCGAACCTCAACTCAAGTAATCATTTTGACCGGGAATATATTGTCTTCTCATCTGTAGAGACTCTTGAACCCCGACATAAGGAAACTGGATCAGAATCAAATTCTACTTAATCTTGATTTTCAGTATCAATTATGTTAATGTTCACGATGCTTAATGCTTATGTTCATGTAGGCGTGTGCAACTTTCCTGTAACGATCTCTTCTATCTGTTGCAGGATCGTTCTCTTGACTTCCAGAGGCTATGTGCCCTTTACGCAGTTACTGGTAATAATTCCATATTATGAACTCCCTTTGTTCTTCTAGTCCCAGATGTATTGCTTCTTCATAACTCTTCTATACTCTCTCTCACATTCGTTCCTTCATCGGTTCACTGAGTAGTCCACCCCACTTAGAGCAGCATTTCATGCTATGCTGATGCAATGAATAGGCTTCTTGGTAGCAGGTTCTTGGGTATTCTGTTTGCTAGGATGTTTTGAATTAGTGATTGGATCTCAGTGGAAGAACAAAATATTGATAGCGAGAAAATGAATTATTGTTTCTGCATAGTTATACTAGTCTTAGATATCTGAAAGCTGTCTTTTAGTAACTAAGTGATTACCTTATTAGCGGATTATTGGACTGAACCAAATTTTGCCTTTTCAGATATTGCACTTGTCACTTCATTGAGGGATGGCATGAATCTTGTTAGTTACGAGTTTGTTGCATGTCAAGATGCGAAGAAAGGGGTTCTAATTCTTAGTGAGGTAAATTTCTATTTCCCCAAAACTTCTTAGTACTGAGAATGGGCTCTTACTCAGATTGATACATGGATAACAAGACCCGTCGCATTACTGAATTTATGCTGACACCACCTGTCCAGCTCCCTAGACCTTTGGAAGTTATGCACTAGTTTTACCCCTATGGCTATTAATTAGACAAAATAAGTTCACCCCTGACTAGATAATAATAAGATGTGGCTAAGAAGTCATTCTAACAGGGTTACTTATGGTTTTAATGCAGGAACCACATCGTAATTTTGCGTCAGAAAAATTTAATCTGTCTTATTTACTTCATTTTGAGTTGCCACGTCGTCTGAACTTCAAGTGGAAGCTTTTTGAACAATGGAGAGAAGCGATACTCTAGCCATTGAACTGTTCTGATTGTTGATACAGGAGAATTGACAATTATCGCGACTCTCTCCTGATTGTTCATACAGGAGAATTGACTATGATCATGACTATCCGCTTGCATTTATAGAGTTTGTCCTATTTTGTGCTTTTGATGCGCACCCTTGTGCTTTCAATGCAATAAGGGATTATTCAACTGAACTATTACTTCCACAAAAAGCTAACAATTTGTTTAAGCTTCCAGATATGCAATAAATTAGCTAATATGTTTGCAAAGCTCTTGTGGAGATTAGTGCTTACCTCTTGATTTATGGATTTTTCTAATGGAGTAACCCTGGTCTTGTTTTGGAAATTTCACAACCTGAATAACTATCCACTTTCTGCTTTGATAATAAGATTATACTTACCTATTTCTTTCTTCATTTTATAGTTCGCTGGTGCGGCACAGTCCCTAGGTGCTGGTGCAATTCTAGTGAACCCTTGGAATATCACAGAGGTTGCTGCTTCTATAGCCCAAGCTTTAAATATGCCTGCCGAAGAGAGGGAAAAGCGTCATCAACATAATTTTGAACATGTAACAATGCATACGGCACAAGAATGGGCTGAAACATTCGTAAGGTGTGCAACTCTTGCCTCTATGTTTGACTGACCAATAAATTTGAGGCCCCATATGCAAATTGTTTTCACATTTAGAGCCGTCAACCAAAGTCATTTAATATGTTCACTGTGCATCCTTGCATAACTACATTTAATAAATTGCAAGTGGGTAAAGTACTGTACATATACTTTGCAGCGAGCTAAATGATACTGTTGTTGAGGCCCAGCTAAGGACAAGACAAGTACCACCTTCTCTTCCAGTCCCAGATGCCATTGACCGATATCTGAAATCCAATAATCGCTTACTCATTCTGGTATGCTCCTGGATTTTGAGATGGATGCTATAACTAGATTCTTTTACAATGGTCCATCAACTATTTTCTTTCACTCCCTTCGTGGTGCTCTATTTTCATGTTTGGATTGATACATACTCTGAAGAGCATAATTATCCTCTGCTGCTGAATGTTACCTGAAGGCTGGCATATATTACCACCTGCCTTCTTTCTTGCACATTGACTTTTGAGTCAAACTGGTTCTTGGTACTCAGCCTCTTGCCCTTTTAGCTGCTAGAACCTCTGACTTCACATATATGCTTTACTGTGCTCGTGCTTCCCATTGTGCGAGAGGCTGTTTAGATGATTTGAATTGGCGATCTTGAGGTAATACTAATACAGCAACCTTTCTATAGCAACGAGTATTTATTCCACTACAACAATTTTCAGCATTAAGGGTGAGTTTGTTTGAGTGAGAATTTTTCGCGAATTAGTTTTCTAGATTCTCGCGCTTTTGGTTTGCTGAAAATAAACATTTAAACGGAAATCATTTATGGTCAAACAAAATATGCATGGTAGAAAGTTAGGAAAATGAATTCCCTTACCTGAAAAGGAGAAAACATTTTCCAGGAAAATGATTTCCAGAATCATGAAATATTCCCCAATACAAACAGACTCTTAAGTTCTATAGTGTTCCTTTAGTTCCCTTCAAGGGAGAGACGGAGAGAGCTGACTACCAGGAGAAAGCGATACTTGATAGGAAGTTAAGGAACTTGTGTGTCTTGTCATACAAAGTCGATTGATACCTATTCCCTGCAATTTGAGGGCTGTGGCTTTATATCCTCATTGAAAATAATTATCAGCACGTTGTTTTAGAACTTTAATTTCTCTTATGGAATGAGTTGTTCCATAAATATATGATGCCCTGATCTGGATCATGATTTTGGCATGACTAATTCACATACCATAGCACAGGCAAAGCATGATGGCCAAGGGATTATTGCATCTATGCAGTTCAATTTGTACATAGCTCAGTACTTGGATTGTGAAAGCTTAGCTTTTTAATGTGGAAAGAATGCAGACCAAAAAAAAAAAAAATGGAAAGAACTTACTTTAGGGCACACATTGTTCATGAACTTCAGTGTTTTCATTTTCGATCATGTGTTCTTGCTATTGATGTACTTATTCCCTTTATTTTCTGGGGTTGAAAATTTAGGGGTTCAACGCAACATTGACTGAACCAGTGGACACTCGAGGGAGAGGAGGTGATCAGATTAAAGAAATGGATCTCAAATTGCACCCTGAACTGAAAGAGCCCTTGACAGCACTCTGCAGTGACTTGAGGACAACAGTGGTTGTCCTCAGTGGGAGTGACAGAAGTGTCTTAGATGATGTACTCCAGTTTAGATTCATGACGGTCCTCCATTTTGACTACATTTTTAGTAGTTTTTGACCAGCTGAATGTTTCCACAGAATTTTTCGGAGTATAACATGTGGTTGGCAGCTGAGAACGGGATGTTTTTACGTCTTACAAAGAGAGATTGGATGACAACAATGCCAGAGCATTTAAACATGGAATGGGTTGACAGCGTAAAGGTGCCTACTTTTGAGCCGATTTACTTTTCATTTCTATACTCTGGGCTCTAAATTTATGATCCTGATGGCATCTTTCAGCATGTCTTTGAGTATTTCAGAGATAGGACTCCTCGTTCACGTTATGAACTCCGAGAAACCTCGCTTGTATGGAACTACAAATATGCAGGTAGTCAAATGTTCACTAAGCCCTTCACAACTATTACAGTGCCTTTCCAGGTCTCCTTTTCCACATTTGACATATCTTCATTCCCTTCCTGCGTGGTAGATGTTGAATTTGGAAGACTCCAAGCAAGAGATATGTTGCAACATCTTTGGACAGGTCCAATATCTAATGCATCTGTTGATGTCGTCCAAGGTAGCCGGTCAGTTGAGGTGCGAGCAGTTGGTGTAACAAAAGTGAGTGCACACGCACATTATCGTATGCAAGTAACTCCTGTTGCTATGAAGTAGTGATTAACGCTTCCCTCATGAACACTCGATATCTTTTTTCAGGGTGCAGCGATTGACCGCATATTGGGCGAGATTGTACACAGTAAATCCATGACAACACCGATTGACTATGTCCTCTGCATAGGTCATTTCCTGGGAAAGGTGATGCAAATATCTGTCTTGATATCATTTGCATCTTGTATATTCCCTATTTTGCATGCCTCTCTTCTCTAGTGAATCTTTGTCTAACTGATGTCTTTTTCATGAAGCAAAAGCTAAAGGAAAATATTGTAGAGGAATTTCTGTAATCAGATGAAGTGCAGTTGTAAGTAAACTCACCCTAAAAAATGTTAGTTTCTTCTGTAGGATGAAGATGTCTACACATTTTTCGAGCCAGAGCTTCCTTCTGATGCTCTAGGGATTGCCAGAACCAAGGCTACTGATGGACTGAAGTCTCCAGGGGAGAAACGATCTGCCTTGAAGCTGCAAACTAGTAAAAGCGGGTCAAAAGCACCTGCGATGAAGACACAACGACCTTTGCCGAACCCTGAGAAAAGAAATAACAACCATGCCAGTGGTAGTGGGAAGAAGTCTTCTCCAGATAAAATATCCTGGAACGTGCTCGATCTCAAGGCAGAGAACTATTTCTCATGCGCTGTCGGGCGGCCCCGTACACATGCTCGCTACCTGCTTGGCTCCTCCGATGACGTCGTCTCATTTCTCAAGCAGCTGGCCAATGCATCATTTTCTGGCCCTCCATAGGAATAATAAGCTGATTTCCGGGGGATATGGCGGCACTGCAAGCTGAGATTCTGCCTTCCCATTATGAATATCAGTCTCTTTACACCACCAATTTCTCCTGCCTCCCTTGTTCGTGGGCTGTCTCATACCTAAGTTGAGTGCTGGATCCTCAATATGGCTGTTTGAGCCGGCAGTTTTCGACTCCCGACCGAGGGTATCTATCTACATGAACCGGGAATTTTCATTGATCTACAATTTGAGAAAATCAATCTGTCGAAAATAGTAATAAATATGGCCTTTTTGTTCCCTACAAAATGCAAGTACAGCTAGATCGAGTGCCTAGGCAGTTAACTGAGGATGCGGTACTCCTTGACATCTATCATTTATCCCAAAATTTATCAACTGGGCAACTATCAACTTACCGTGGTGCTCAACTCCAAGTGGTAGGCACAGGTAAAGTTCATGTGCCTCGCTCTTGTGGACACTGAATGAGACTCATCGTCTTTGTCGTGTAGAAATTTATCTAGTAGGGGCTTTCAACAGTGGGGTTCCTTCCGCTTGTGGAAGGAGCTTGCCTAAAAACGCCAAATCATGTAAGAAAATTTAACAAGTGCTATCGAGATACTTGTTAAGTATACTTATTCACAATAATTCAATTTTTGAGATATTGTGCATTGAAAGCTGTAATATTTTGTTATTTAATATAGCTTGTTGAGTACCTTTAGGACATTCGTTGACAAATTCATTAACATGATTGTCTAATAAACTCACCACATTATAGAGATCCCTTATTCTAAACCCGAAACTCGGGATGCCAAAGAAAGATTTCAGGGTTAATTTGTCTCGAACTATGCAGAATGTAAGGGACACAATCTATCTTATAGAATTATAACCTGTCGAAAATTATTAGTTCTCATAGAATGGAAAAATAAATTTGACGTCATCCAAGAACAAGGTGACAAAGGGACTAAATGAATCAAATAGCCCGCCCAAAAGAAAGGACTGGAGAAAACATCCTAGCAGCTTGTAAAAATTACAAATCGAATTACTAGTAGAACTATCCTCGTTCCTCGGGGACAACTGTAGAAACAATCAGATGAATATGGAATGAATGGCGTTGGTAATCCAGCTACAAAACCTCAAGCAATGGGCACATACTGAATGAGATGACCACTGCCAAAAACCGGTTGTTCTGCTCAGTTCTTCCTGTTTGGTTCAAACACGTACTTGATCAACGACTCCTTGATCGATAGCAAATCTGGAAACTCTTCCTTCAACTTAGTAGCGTCCATCTCGTTATTGCTTCGGGGGGCAACAATCACTTTCGCTTGCTCTTCCAATGTAAAGTTCTTCCACTTGAATTGGGGATCGATATACTTCTGGTACATCTCCAAGATCTCATTATGGCTCACGACTCCAGGATTTGTGAAGTTCCATATTCCCATCAGGTTCCGCTTTGCCATCTCAATTGAGATGGGAAGCAGCTCATCCAAAACAGTCATACTATTTGGAATGTTAACCACCTTGTTATAGCGCGAAATCTTGGTAATGAAATTGCGGGGGTTGTTGAGGTCAGAGGATATTGGCATACGGACTCTGAGCGTGCAAACGTTGTCGTACTCCTTCAAAAGCTCTTCAACCTGTTTTCATAAGCAGAAACAATCAGGGCATCCCCAAATGCAACATGGGGCAATGGGCAAATTATAGAAATTGGAAGTCAACTAACCATGGGCCTTTGTCTTGGAATAGAAAGAACCAGTAAAATTGGCTTGTCTTCCTCCTTATAGCCAATGCCTGAGCCCTCTGGATGTGCAGCATCATACTCAAATATACAGCCTGTAGCAAATTCATCATCAAAAGCCCGTGCTCCCTACAGACATCTGCTAGAGTCAAGGTTCCAGATACATTGGCACGGATTGTTTCGGTCTTATGGGATTCACACCAATCCACATTCGGCCTACCGGTTACACCAGCAGCATAAAAAACATGTGTGGGCTTGACATTCTGTATGTCTGCCACAAGCTGTGACCGATACTCAAGACGCCTTTTCCATACTCAAATGGGATTCCTTCATTCTCACATAGCCTCCCAAGAAGACCTCCATCCAACCGGTCTTACCATATATCAGGAACTTCAAGGATGGTTTCTTGGCTGAAGTCAAGTTTTTAGAAGGTGGAACCACCATCTTGGACTGATTAGGAGTCGTGGGGACATTTGATGGGGATTCGCCTCCTCAGAGTCATCAAAAAGCCTTTCAATACCACCAGGCATCATCAGCATCCTTGGATGAGGGAGAAGTGCTCCAGAAACATCACCCCACCAATCAGGATTATTGATGTACCAAGCCATAGTCTTCTTCAGCCCTCTTCCCAAGTAGTCCGCTCTGACCAGCCTAAGATCTTCAGCTTCTGATCATCTAAAAAGTACCTCTGGTCATTAAATGGCCTATTCTCTACGAACTTAATGCTGGTTTCTGAGTCCATGGAGAAAAGTTTGCAAATGTCCTTAGCCACATCAATCACTCTTCTTTCCTTCTTCGTGCCAATGTTGTAGACATGACCAACCTCACCCTTGTGAAGAATTACCTCAAAAGCCTCAGCGACATCTCACAATAGAGGTAACTACGGACATTGCATCCATCTCCATGAATGGGAAGAGGCTTCCCTCTCATAGCCAAAAGGATAAACTTTGGGATCAACTTTTCAGGAAATTGATTTGGCCCATAAACATTGTTCCCACGGGTTGTTATGACAGGTAACCCATATGACCTACCATATGCCATGACAAGCATCTCTGCTCCAGCCTTTGTCGCTGAGTAAGGATTTGTAGGGAGGAGTTGAGATGCCTCATGATTTCCTACCACAGCATCCTCATCCGTTTCTCCATAAACTTCATCAGTGCTCACGTGGATGAATCTCCTGATCTGCCCTGTCACCTTACAGGCTTCTAAGAGGACATGAGTGCCGTAAATATTATTCTTGGTGAACTCAAGCTGTTGCCAAAGGAATTGTCGACATGGGTCTGAGCAGCAAAATGCATTATGGTGTCTATAGACTCCGTGATGAGAAGGTAGTTCACAAGATCAGCACTTCCGATATCTCCCTTCACAAACTTAAAGTTGGGGGATGATTGCGAAGGAATCAGGTTTTTCAGATTGGAACAATAATCGAGTTTGTCAAGTACAACTATCTTGTATTCAGGTAATTACGAATGAGGCGGTTAGCGACATGGGATGCAATGAACCCAGCGGCCCCAGTAATGAGGATATTCTTTGGGTATAATTAGCCATCACCACCTAGCAACCTCTGCAAATCAACCATCGCAAGAGTAATTCAAATCCCGGGCAAATTGAACACAGAATGCAGATCGCGTATATTCTAAGACACAATACATATATACTTGAGATCAAGAAGAAAGATTGCATGCTTCTCAATCAAAACAAAGAGGAGAAGAAAATGTCACACCGGATACGACTAAAACCACAACCTCACGGATGAAAGCTCCCAAATTTTGCTCTCACGAGTGCAATTCCACTGAATGGCCTCAATCATAAAGGCAAAATGACATGGCCTCATCAAGTATTCACTTTTCAGTCTCCAGCAAATCAAGCAGATCTAATCACAAACATATTTACGTGGGAAAATACAACCTTCACTCTCTGCGGCTTCCTCGCCAGACAAAAGCAAGACACACAACGAATTCAACGAGAAGATTTACCTGCACATTCAAACGCGCCAACCAAAAGACACTCAAAGAAGGGTGGAAAAACGCTAGAAAGACAGGATATCGACGAAATGAAAGCAGCCGAAGCAGAGAAGCACGGAGAAAACTCGTACAGCACGAGATCTACAAAAAAAAAAAGAAAAAAAAACGGAGACATCATTACATCAGACAAAGAGAACACATCCGGAAGTAGATCGCATTGAGACAACGCTATGAAATGTCGATGATCACTCACAGTCACGGATCAAGTTGAGATCGAGTCCGATCGGGCACAGCTTCAGACCCTCGTGAATCACAACGGAATTTTGAATCGAAGTCGGACAACCAACGAACGCCAAGACGGAGAGGCTTTCGGAGCGGATCACCAGAACGACGAGATTTCCTCGCTACTTATGTTGGACGCCGCCGCTTCGCGAGATCGCCAAGCGGGAGCCACTGGATCGCGCGAAATCCCGATATCGCCCTCGGCGCCGAGCGAATTACGGGGGGCTGGCAGCGCGAGCTGCCGCGTTGCTGTTGACGCGTTTTCCTAGCTGCTGATTGACAGGGCATTTCGGCAACGGGGAAATGTGTCGGCGAAATACGTGTGGGTTGAAAGAAAGAAAAAAAAGGAAGAAAATTCAAACGGTGTTGGACGAAAAGAATTAGAATTTTCGCCATCGTTGCGTTCAATAAAAACGTGCCACGTGGCTTGTGAGCAGACGATTGGACAATTTGCCTTGGGCTTTATATTAGAAAAGATTAAGACATGTCGTTGCCAACTTTTTTTTTTTCCTTAAAAAAGAAGGATGAAAAAGGAGGCATTTTATCCTATGGCATGCATCATCAAAGGTTAATAGACACGATCGTGTTACAGCATTAATCGAAATCGGTGCAGATCTTGCATTCCTTTGATACCTCTGTTCATTCTTATTAGGTACAAAATCTGATGACTGGCTTTCCATGGTCCCGATTCGTGAGTAGAACCGCCTCATAAGGTCTTCTTGTCGAATCACGTTTTATTTTATTTTATATCAAACTCTCTTCATGGTATCCAAAGAGGTCAGATGATCATAGAAGACTTTGTCTTTCGATCCGTCGAATGAGAGGTTACTAAGATGATTAGTATGGGAAATTAATGTGGAGCTCGCTCGATTTCATGCACCTGTTTCATCCCTTGAACAAGATCGGACTGGAGGAATTGCATGTCTGTATTCCAATTCAAGGAACGTGAAATCAAAAGGATGATGTGCGGAGGTGTCTATGTCTGCGCGGTGTATAAAGGATCCTTGCCAATCACACGTCATCCAACTTAGCTATTTTCTAGCCTCAAACAGCAACCCCAAGCATCGGCTTTTTTTTTTAAAGCAACATTTTTTATTCATTTTCACAAAATACAGGAGGGAAACACGTAGTTTTGACTATAAATCAAGACAAATTCAAGGCAATTTCAAAAACAAAAAAGTAGCATATGACAAGATAAATAATCAGAAAAAAGTTTGTTGGGTTTATGTCACAACGGTTATGGAAGGAACTAGTGGTCGGTTTGTAAGTGTGAAAAGTCTCATCATTTGAGCTAGTTTTTTGGGATGAGAGAAGTCTAAGACCGCTCAACACTAGTATCTAGACCAAATCGAATTAGAAACCTCCTCGAAATGGGAGAGAAGCTTCTAGATCCAACGAGATCAAAAGACAAAAGCTTCTAAAAATGGGAAGAAAGAAAGAAAAAGAAAAAAGAAAACCAATCAAAGAAAGAAAAAGGGATAAAGTGAGGGAGGGGGAGATCAAGCTCCAATTCTCCCTTCCATGGAGATTGAAGAAGAAAGAGATGAGAAGGAGAAGAAAGGCCCTTAGGGAGAAGAGAGAAAATGTGGCACGAGAGAGATGAAGATTTTGAAAGAGAAATCATAAAGGGAGAGGGGAGAGATCTAACTCAAATTCTCTCCTCAATGGGTTTGAAGAACCAATGGATGAGTGAACCCTAGGGAGAAGAGAGAAAATGCGGCGTGAGAGAGATGAAAACTTTGAAAGAGAGATAGTGGGTGAGTAAGCATCTCCTGGCCAGTGACTGGCCCCAGGCGAGGCGAGCCTCGAGTTGGCCCACTCGGCTGGCCGAAGAAGAAATGGAAATTTTTTTTTATAAAAAACATTAAAATTTTGAATTTTTTTAAAAAGAAAAAACTAATGATATAAAATTATTAAAATTAGTGTACGGAGGAAATTAGGAAAGAAAAATATTTTCTAATTTCATTTCAGGTTTTATTAAAATATCGAAAAGTGTTGCCATTTTCCGGAAAAATAACTTTTTGAGAGATATTTTTCAGAAACACTTTATTTTTCGCATAACAAAGGAGCAGATTGATTCATATCCGTCACGAATTGATCCCATGAGAAGGACGATTTCATATGTTGGACTCGAGAACTGATGTTTATGGATTCTATTTCGTCTTCGAAACTCAAGGCAAGTGAGGAATTATGACGGTTAAAATGTTTGTGCTGGCTGGTTCCTCTTTGCTTTGCATAGCCGGCTAATTATTATCACGCCATTCAGTTATACGAAAAAGAATAATCATAATGAGACAGGATCTTACAGGTCCTGATGTGCACGGACAGAACAAAACATTCCAAGTCTGTTGATATTCCCTAACCCAAGATCTCAGATCTCAACTTTACTCTCTTAACTGGGGACATTCCTTTCATGGGTTACCGCTAGTTTTAGACCCTAAAAAGGGAGAGCAAATTGCTCGCTACTAGCCATTGCTATCTGCTCACAATTAACAAAAAAGAAAAAGAGAGATAAATGGTAAGTATATTAGAAATGTTAAAACTAAGGCTCCCGTTCGACTGAAAAAGTTTCCTAGAAAATATTTTACTCAATTTTTAGCATTTGGGAGCGGAAAGTATGTGGTCAAAGAAAATGTTTTGCCGATCAATGAAAAATTTCCTTCTAAAATTTGGGAAAGTCGATTTCATTTTTGAAAAAACGGAATCATTTCCCCCGTCTATTCACCTGCGCTTCATCCTCTCTTCTCGTCTCCAGACTTCATTTCCCCCCATCCAGGGCTGCTTCGTCCGTCACGCAACCGAGGGCTTCTTTGTTCGCCCTCTCAAAGATAGCAGTGTTATCATAATTCAAACTTGCGTTAATCTAACGCCTACAAACAGTATACAAAGTTAAAGGCAAATGAAATAAATTGAATAATCACTATAAGTTAGGAATTGGAATGAGTCGATACTATCACGAATACGAGCCGTGTGTTCACACAGTTTTCCTTAAAACATATCGTCCCTCCGTTACTCGCGAGGTGAGCGGACGTCTGTTTCCCAGGATACAACGGCATCCGCGAAGATGTTAGCGAACAACACCTCAAGGCCCTCGGCGAATCTGAACAAGTGGCTGGAACACTATGGAAAGAAGGACACTGTAGCGAAGGACTAAAGAGAAGGGTGGGGAAGAGCGATGATTGTGATCTGCTTAGACAACGAGGGGAGGCCAACCATTTTATAGCTAATAGTGGGGGTGCTTTTCCTAAAATAAACTTGGAACGGTCGCAGAATTAATTTGCCGTTATAGGAAAAAAACACGGCTCCTGACATATTAAAACGGCGTTAATAAGTCGCCGTTACAGGAGAAACGTCCGATTAAAACCGGCGGTATAATCCGTAACGTGAATAAATAAAAACGGCTGATTAAAAACTGCCGATTAATCCTACGTAAGCGTAAATAAAACGGCTGAATAAAATAATCGGATGATAAATTCGAATAATGACGGATGCGACTACGGGAAAATACAATTTTGAGTTGGAGAAAATGGGCCTGTCGCCGAGTGCCCGACTTCCGGTCTGACATTCGTGTATCTCAGGTCGTGTCGGCCCCGCCCAAGTTTTAGCTCGTCGGGAGGCCTGGGATGTGCACCCCCTAACCCTGCGCTCGAGGACTAGGTCTTGTTCCCATAATAGTTTACTACGACTCCTAAAGAGTGTAACTCTATATAAAGTGTTTTGATGCCTCCTTTTTCTCCAATGCTGGTGGACTATTTGACTTACACTTCCACTTCATAAGGTGTCTTTTCCATTGAGGTCATTGTCTCATTCAACCCATTAATTTTTCCCATAGGGTTTCCAACAAGCAGAGCAAGAGAGGGTCGCTTCTCGCTTTAAGTCAATTCCAGATCCATGTCGGTTGTCTTTCTACTCTCTCATCTCTACTGTTTTGGGGATTTAATCGTGGGTATGGATTGATTAATGTCGTTTTTCTCGGGCTTAGATAGAGTTCAGTCAATGCATCCATTCCTCAATCTCTCATGAAGTTAATTCGATCTATCCCCGATTTCGTGCAATCTAGAGTAGGATACGGAGCTTTACTCTTCTTTTGTTCCATCTCTGCTGCAATAAATCTATTTAGCATGTGTTTGTGCTGTCTCCTTATTGAGCAAGAGACCATCTGTTCTGGCTTTTTTTGATGGGTTTCACGATTTGGGGATTTAAATTCATTTATGTTTGTGTTGATTAACTGGCGACTAAATCAAGAAAGTTTTGAGTACGTGATACATACCAATTTTCGGCTTTGGGTCCCAGAGTAAATAATATTGTGATAAGTAGAATCTCTTAATTTAGCAAATAGCAGTGACAAGGTAAATTAGATGGCTCACACTAAATGTCCGTCTCTCACTTTTCTAGGTTCGATTTTAGTTTCCCTTGCTTTGTGTTCATTTCTTGCTAGTTTTTGTTTGTTTCTTTTTCACTGCGTGTGGAGAGCATATCGATGTTTTGTCTCTCCATTGATGCCATAGTTCGAGTTCGCCAGTCTTGCAACTTATATAAGATGCAGGTGGTGGTGCTCTTAATTATACTAATACCATTTTGCAGGTTCATCTCTCCCTATCATGGTTGTTAGATACCTATTTGGAAGGAGTATAGTGATTGCCTGGCTAAAACGGAAGGAATTTTCAAGTTATGGCCATTTCATCTCTAAGAAGTTATTGAAAGAGCGTTTGGGGGTGGTAGAAGAAGCGTTTTCAGAGTATTGGATTTTGAACTGTTTTGGACTTTCGAAAACAAATTTCATGTTGTTCCTCGCATGTTGCATCATTCCAATTTTTATCATGGGATTTGATCCAATGACCCTATCATGGGAAGGATGAATGCCAAAACGGAATCTCAAAGAGAAAATCCAGAGTCCAACTTACTCAAGATAGGAAGGAGAAAAATAGAATATGGGGCATAAAAAAAAGGGATATTATCATCAACAGCTTAACAAGATGCCACTAATTTTTCCTTTTGTTGTCTTTTGAGTGCTTCATCATTCAGAACAAGCAGTCTTTCTTTTTTTAATATTATTATGCAAGTGCTTTGAAATTTTTATAGTATGGATACGATTGGGCCATTCTGTGTGTGTCATTTTATATGTGAACTAGCTATTTTGCTTATTAACATAGCTTAAAAAAATCTATATATGCTGATACTGTCCAGAATGTTGGTTGATGTTTGCCTCTATGTTGACATTTTTGATTGACGGAGTCCATTTGTTGGCACGTTAGTAATGTGATTGGACGTACGTGTAAAAAAGCTGGGAGGCATGGGGGATT